>JBAMBS010002623.1:0-67914 GCA_037044455.1 Zygothrica quintamaculata | reverse complement strand
AACAAAATACGTTGATATCAATTTTGTCTCCCACGTGTTACATGTCTTAATGAATAAAAAGTCTTTGTGAATTTACTCCGCTCTGTGATGTGCTTTATTTAACTATCCAATTCCAACTGATCTCACCGAAAGCTCTCCATAGCGACCATGCCAACATGCAGTGTTACAAGCTAGGGATAGAAAAGGCTTTCTGTGGCTAACTTAACATAAATACTGCACTATCGATTACTTATGTTAACTTATATATACCCCGTCTGTCCGTCTGTATGAACGCCTGTTTCTCAAAAACTATAAGAGCTAGAGCAACCAAACTCAAAATCTAGATTCGTTATATTCGTAGGCTATACAAGTTTGTTTTAGATTTTTCGAATTTCCTTCCCTTGACCACCGCAATTCGAAAAAATCGATTTTCAGATACAATTTTTAACCGATCAAAGTTTCGTTTACGCACACATATTAAGTAGACCATTCTTCATCTAAGTTGTGAATTTCGTTAAAATTGAACAATAAACACGGAAGTTATACAACATTAAGTACCGCGATATAGAGCGTGAGGGTTAAAAGGTGCGCGCAATGGCTAAGTACGTGCAGAACTGTGTGTATGTATGAGTATGTGTGTGTATGGCTGTATATGTAGGCAAAGGGGCTCTCGTAGTCAGGGTACACTCGACTACATACTTCTTACTTGCTTTTAATGTTTATTTTTGTGGGAAAGTGGAGGAGTTGGAACTGGAGGTTGGAAACCGAATTCGGAAACCCTACTGCTCTCTAGATGGCGGCAGGAATTGAGTATGTAATCAACTGTTGGGTTTTCGCCGCAAAGTGGGTGATAGTGGCTCTTAAGGAGACGTTTAGAAGATGCTCGTGCGTAGCACTGGATGTGATCGATGCGCAAGTGGATGAATGTGGCGCATTCTGTCCTTTTGAGCTTTGGGGGGAAGCTAATTTTAGCGCAGTACGAGCTAATAACTGCGTTCTGGTGGGAGAATAGAGCTCCATTTATCCAGTTTGTCATCAAGGAGACGAACACGAATCAAGCTCTTTATGTCCTATATCTATATCTATATAATAATTTTCCTATGATTGGTCAATAGGATTTTATTTATTTTGAGAATTGTGGGGTCCCTGGGGGAACAGCTTAGCAAAGCTAATATACCCGACAGGTTATCGGAGCAAAATGCAAATTTTCCTTTGTTGGATAAAGCGAAGTGACAGGCTTTAGGTATTTCGAAATGCCTCGGCAGTGAAAATGGAGCTGTATGAGGGTAGAAGTCCACCGGCGATGATGTCGTTATTGGGTTTGACCACTGAAAAGGAAGTCGCTTCGGCCGTTTAAGATCCGTTCGTGTAAAGCCATTTTTTAGCCCGATTTTTTTGTTTTTCACAGAGAAAGAGAGCCTTAAACTCCCACCTAGAGGTAAATCGTTTTGCTGAGTTTGCGAACTGTGTGTTGATGTAGGGTTTCGCCTATTCCCAATGAGGAGGTAGTGAAAAGGCGCTATGCAACGTAAGCGAAGGTAGTTGAATTTAAGTGCTGAAGATGGCGCAGAACCTGAGGGTAGACCGACAGCTATACTTGCGATTTTCTTTGAATACCGTTAGAAAAGCCTTTCGCAGCTGTATGTTCAGAGTCTTGTATAACTTGCATAAAGTAGGAGAGGTGGGGAACGCTTTTATAGCTCGACATATGGCTCCGTGGTATGGTATCTGTATCTTTTTCATGTGAAGCCCTATACGGTTGAATGCTTTTTCGAAATAAGTAGCCAATATGCAGACATGGTTTTTAGTTGAAAGAGCATTGGACACGAAGTGTTGAATCTAGTTGATCTAGTCATGTCCGTCTATCGGACCGACCGTATGAACGCCTGTTTCTCAGAGACTATAAGAGCTAGAGTAGCCAAATTTGAAACTAGATTTTCTGTTTTCATAAGCTAGACTAGATTGTTTTAGATATTTAAATTTCCTCTACTGAGCACCGTAATTCAAAAAAATGGATTATTAAGCACAATTTTCAACCAATTAAGTTTTTTTTTGGCACACATAACAATTATACCATTTTTGATCTATTTTGTGAATTTCGTTAAGGTTCGATAAAAAAGTTGTACAACATTAGTTATCGCGTTATGAAGCGCAGGTTTCTAAAAGGCTCGCGCAATGGCTTATAGTCCGTGTAGAACTTTGTATATGTGTGAGTATGTGTGTGTATGGCTGTGTATGTAGGCAAAAGGACTCTCGTAGTCGGATACACTCGACTACAGATTTCTTACTTTTTAGCCCCTTTGCCTTTTTTTAAAAAAGAAGCAAAGCGAAGCTATTGGAAATGTGAAAAATCCAAAAGTATGTAACACATAGAAAAGACGAGTTCATCTAGTCTTGTCCGCCTGTCTGTCTGTCCGTTTGTATGAATGCCTGTTTCTCAGAGACTATAAGAGATAGCGCAACCAAACTTGAAATCTAGATTCGTTATGTTCGTAGGTTGTACGAGTTTTTTTTTGATTTTTGAATTTCCTCCCCTGACTCCCGCAAATCGAAAAAAACGATTATTAAGCACAATTTTCAACCGATAAAATTTATTTTTAAGACACATATCAAAATTACACCATTTTTGATCCATGTTGTGAATCTGGGTAAGATTGATCAAAAATCTCGGAAGTTATACAACATCAAAAGTGGCATTATGTGCCCCGGGAAGGTATAGTAGTGCGCGCAAAATAAGAGCTAGAGCAACGAAATTTGGAATGATTTGTAATGCAGAACTGTGTGTATGTATGAGTATGTGTGTTTATGGCTGTATATGTAGGCAAAGGGGCTCTCGTAGTCGGGTACACTTGAGTACAGACTTCTTACTTGTTATAAATGAATTTTCCCAAGCTTTCTCCAATTGTTACATACTAATATATGCCGTGAACTTGTACTTCACTTATAATGACATAAAAGTTTTTCATTTCTTGCAGTCGAAACTAGAACTTTTTTTTGTCTGTTGTAAAAGTAATTTATTACATATAAATTGCTCTAAATGTACATATCTGTCGTTTAATAGACGATCACATCTTTATCACCCTTTAATAACTCTCTCGGTAAGTATACACTTCACAGATTAGAGAGCGTCATGGACTTAGGAATTTTATTTGATCAGAAATTAAATTTTAATGCCCATGTTGCTCTCTCTGTAGGCTACTCAAAGTCTTGGATTTGTTAAAATGTGGTCCAAAAAAATTGATGACCCCTTTATAACGAAAATAGTTTATACTGTCACCGTTCGACCTATCGCCACAATACTCGGTACATCTAGATAAGATCTTTGCACTTTTAACGGGGCTCCCGGAACGGATCTTCCTTCATACGTAAGTATACTAATGAACCTTCCATCCTTTACTAACCGTCGTACTATGCTTGGAGTTATATTCCTTCATACATTTTTTTAGGACTAGGAGATTCCAGTATTTTGCTAAGTAATATTAACATTAGCGTTCCGTCACGAAACTTTAGTCCAATCTCCCTTAACTCGTGTACTAGTAATTACTCATTGCATGAACTTTTCAGGATACTTTGCTTTGACTATAACAATTTCTACAGAGTCAGCAGTGCGGAATTACCCTTAGAAGCTAACAAAAATCTAATTCTTAACTTTTTAACGATCAATAACTAAAATTTATACCAATATTGATAATCTTCTTCTTTGCAACAAATGCTGGATCATTTTCAATTCAATTTTCAATACTCCCAGTTTAAATCTAAATTTAATTATAAATTCTAAATTTTAATTTTCACGGGGATTATTTTAAGCATCATTCAGCGCCCCATTGAATATACAAATATTCGCCGGTACCACATGGAACCATTTCTGTTTGGTCAAGACTCCTTCCTTGGATCGGATCGAGGCCTATCTAACACCTCTGCTTGTGTATGGTATAACAGCAACCGGTTGGTTAAATGCAACTCCACGTCGAGCCAATGCTCTACCCGCATTTGGGTATTAAACCACAGCCACCACGTTACTCCCCAAGGGGCCGGAACCAAAAAACCAGGACGGAACAAGTTCCGTGGGCATCCTGATGACCCGTGGTACCATTTCGCATAGAAACTCTATACAACCCATGGTCAGGTCTCGTGGTCCAAGGAGCACTCCCAATTTTAACTCAAAAACAGTTAGGGGTTGGTGACCTCAAAATTTGGCGCAGCTGTCAGGAGTATGAACAACTGGTGCAAGCACCAATCGTGATGGAACAGTATGAGCCATGCTCATGGACATGGCTTCTCACTGTGAGTAGCTAGGTCTACTCCAACCTCTTCCGCAATTGCGGCATTGGCTATTGATTTAAAAATCAAACCGCCGAAAGGAGGCCAGCCTGTGCCCCACAAATCCACAAAGGATGTGACGTATGGGCTGAGTACTTTAGACCGACTCAGATCCCAAAACGTCAGTGGTACCAGAGAAGTCCTCTTGGTACAGTCTCGTATCCAGAAGGATACTCCCAGTTGACCACCATGATGATCGGGGACTGGTAGCCCCTTGGGACAACACGAAAAACGGTGAAATACATTCAACTCATACATACAGCTCTTTCATACCCTCTATTAATACCCCCCATTCAAATATTTCTGCATACAGTCACACTCACACAGCCAATTCACACAATTCCTCCGTTCAAAAGCAGACGCTGCCTGGAAAATGCAGTACGTGCCAACTCGTGCCGAACAATTGGATTTCGACTAGTTGACAAGCTACCCTTGAGCAGCATTGTCACACTCTTGTCCATTGCCAAGCTGACGCCAACACTTTTACCCCACTCGTGAACAGTGCGCACGCACGCTCCTGCATTAGTCTCAATCTGTAACCTAGACTGGCCCTCAATCAAGATGAGCAGGTCATCAGCATACGCACAACATTTATATACTTGTCTGAGCTTCCTAAGCATAGAATCCATCATTAGATTCGAAATAATTGGACCGCCGATGGATCCTTGCGGACAACCACGAACAACATCCACACTCACATCCCCACTCTTACCTACCACACACGTTCTTCTGCCAGAGAAATAGCTCTTCCAGAGACCTATTTCACGACAGCCACATTCAATCAACTTTCGGAGCACACTATCACAACTCAGATAGTCGAAAACACCCTTGAAATCTACAAAAACTTCTAAGACGTACGTGGAGCAGCTAATTTCAACGGAGTCATTAACGTACTGCCACGCGACTTCCACACATCTGCCTTGCCTAAAACCAAATTGCCTATCAGACATTTGGCCATTGACACACTCTTGTAGTCTTTCCACCATTACTCTTTCCAGAATTTTTCCAAGAACTGGTAAAAGGCTGATGCCCCTATAGGCTCAAGGATTGCTCCCTCCATGCTCTCATCTGGAAGCCACTGACATTAAGACCACACACATCGAATTCTCTCATCCTACCTTGCACTACTTTATAAGCACAACCCCAGGGGTCATGCTAATTACGCTCAACAAAGGAGCGCCACTCATCCTCTTTCACTCTTACAAGCATCTGCTTGTACTCATTCATACACCAACTATATTCAAATCTGAGCTGGGCATTACTTTCAGCATTGGACGATCTCGCTCTTTGGAATCACTTCCGAGTCCGAACCATCCGTCGCTTGACGCTCAACTCATGCGTCCACCATCTCACATGTTTAAGATTTACCTTTCGGCATCTCTTAAATATGCGATCATTCGCGCACGTTATGGCCCTATTCCACATACAAGACTTGCTCATCCACATTCATAGCACTGAAAGTGCTAAGCGGAACTTGCGTTACCGCCTCCTTTACAAACTCCCATGAAGGGGCTACACCACTCCTCGAGTACGCCATCTGATGCTCCCACCCCTATCATACACGGTGGTGGCGTGAGATACACAAATCTCAATGGGATTGTGGTCACTAACGCCATATCCACCCAGTACACGCCAGCTAAAATCAAACACTCGCATCGCCACTTCATTCACAAAAGTAACATCAATGTCACTTTTCTCCCTTATGCAGTCATACGTGTACCACTCACTGGCTTCCTTAATGACCCTTACAACCTGGGACACGGTCCACTCGGCCAGCATCTCACCCCTTACATAGTTCGCATACCTAGATGCCACTCTGGATATTTTGCTGAACCATACGGGGGAAGATGCATTAGCGTGAATACCAAGGATGATTGGATCACTACTAGCCAGTAGTAGCACCTCATCCATGTACGTAACATACGGTTTGAGGGGCTCCCCGAACTTGCAGTATACGCTCGCTACATAAACCCTACCAAAACTACCTAATAAACAGACACACACACCCCAGTCAGTCTAATTCACAAGAGTGCATTCGATACTGACATCATTCACAACTACAGCAAATTGAGGCCTGATATCAGAAAATACCCGAATTTCTGCGGGTTAGCCACGTACGCAACCATTGGTTGCGTAGGGTTCCCTCAGCAGGGCACAAACACTGCCACGTTCACACATCAATGCACCAAATTCGCACATGACTGCAATCGACCTCTGACAGTTCAACTGAAATAACTTGCTGGATATTTTAATGTCTACCTTGGGTACGCTGCACAATCGCGCTATAAATTGGGCAGACCAGTAACATCATAAGATATCCTGAAGGCTGCCTTTTAAACGCACAATTGCGGCAACTCAGCACATTTTTTCACTGAGCTACTCTGTGCCCACCTTGACCGCAGCGACGACAAACGTCCTCTTTGGCCTTGCATTCCGCCACCTTATGGTCAAAGCCCAGACAACGGAAGCAACTAACAACTGGCTTAAAGTTCCTCACGTGGAACGAGAACCACTTTACGTAGCAGCGGCCGACTTCTAGATTGGCATCAATGGCGTGGCCACACCCTTCTAGAACAATGTTCTCTGCTCTATCCCCACCCACAGTCCATGGATGGCTTGCCATACGGACACCTTTTTTAGAGGCCTCATCAGACATCCTGTCTTTTAGCTTTATCTCATACAGATCTCCCATGAATTCGTCAGGAGAGATCTGCGTGTGAACGCCCTGTATAACCACCTTAGGTCCAAGACTGTCATTTACATTAACATCCAGACCTACTTCACCGAATTTCGCGTTTTCCGCTATCTTCTTCTGCTCCGCTACGGACGGTGTGCGAATAATCACACCACCATCTCGTAGAGGCTTAACCCCATGCACTCTGACACCCAAGGTTGGCCTTACCTCCTTCACCACCGTTTCAGCCACGTCTTTAGCGGTTTTCGCAGCATCCTTGCTACAAACAACCAGGGACCAGGTCTCAACTGGCTTCGGTGTCTCCAGGGTAGACGACACTGTCGACACTGGACCAACCTGTTTGCCATGCACCGACGGAATGGTCGCCTGGAAAGCACTAGCGGTTCTCACCCGCACATCAGTCGCACAATAGCGACGTAGCTTCCAGGCGCCCTTTGAGGCATTCAGTTTCCGCAATAAGCGTGAAAAGTAAAGCCTCGTACTGGTTTGTACAGTCAAAAACACTGCAAACCAACTCCCTTGGGAATGCGTGACCTACAACTAAACTCTGCACCTCCCCGCTGATCGCCTTCATTTTTTCTACCATGAAGCCCTTTTGCATCTTTGACACCAGGTACGCGGAACACGACGTACTTGTTGCCTCCGCAATAGAGCTTGTGCCAACTGGGAACAGTACAACTTGCCAAAACGGCAAATATGGGTGAGATTGATCAAAAAACTCGGAGGTTATACATCATTAACAGTTACATTATTAAGCGCGGGGGGTTAAGTGATACGCGCAAAATAAGAGCTAGAGCAACCGAATTTGGAGTCGTTATCTTCGTGCGACATACGAGTATTTTTCGGATTTTTGAATATTTCCCCTGACCACCGCAATATGAAAAAAAAACGATAATAAATAAACTGTTTTTGATCTACGTTGTGAATATCTTTAAGATTAGATAAAAACAAGTAAGAAGTCTGTACTCGAGTGTACCCGACTACGACAGCCCCTTTGCCTACATATACAGCCATAAACACACATACTCATACATATACACAGTTCTACATGTACTTAGCCATTGCTCGCACCTTTTAGCCCCCCACGCTCTATATCGCGGTACTTAATGTTGTATAACTTCCGTGTTTATTGTTCAATTTAACGAAATTCACAACGTAGATGAAGAATGGTCTACTTAATATGTGTGCGAAAAAGAAATTCGATCGGTTAATAATTGTATCTTATAATCGATTTTTGCAAATTGTGGGGGTCAGGGGAGGAAATTTGAAAATCTAAAACAAACTCGTATAGCGTACAAGCATAACAATCCTACGTTCCAAATTTCGTTGCTCTAGCTCTTATTTTGCGCGCACTACAAAACCCCCCCCGGGGCCCATAACACCACTTTTGCTGATCTATAACTTCCGAGATTTTTGATCAATCTTACCCAGATGCACAACGTGAATTAAGAGCGGTCTAGTTATGATGTGTGCCCAAAATAAATTTGATCGTTTAAAAATTGTGCTTAATAATCGATTTTCTCGAATTGCGATGGTCAGGGGAGGAAATTGAAAAATCAAAAACTAACTTGTACAGCGAACGAAAATTATAAATCTATGTTTAAAATTTGGTTGCTCTAGCTCTTATAGTCTCTGAAAAACAGGCGTTCATACGGACGGACGGACGGACAGACAGACTGACAGGGTTAGATCAACTCGTCTTGTCGTCCTGATTCAGAATATATATACTTTATGGGTTCTCCGACGATTATTTCTATGTGTTACATACTATTGGATTTTGCATATTTCCAATAGATCCGCTTTGCTCTTTTTTTTCAAAAAGGCAAAGAGGCTAAAAACACGGAAGGTATTCTTTTTTTTTTTTTTAGCCCCTTTGCCTTTTTTGTAAAAAAAGAGCAAAGCGGAGCTATTGGAAATATGCAAAATCCAAAAGTATGTAACACATAGAAATAATCATCGGAGACCCCATAAAGTATATATATTCTGAATCAGGACGACAAGACGAGTTCATCTAGCCCTGTCCGTCTGTCTGTCCGTCCGTCCGTCCGTCCGTCCGTCCGTCCGTCCGTCCGTCCGTCCGTATGAGCGCCTGTTTCTCAGAGACTATAAGAGCTAGAGCAACCAAACTTGAAATCTAGATCGATGTTGTAAATCTGGTGAAGATTGATCAAAAATCTCGGAAGTTATAGATCAGCAAAAGTGGTGTTTTGGGCCCCGGGGGGGTATAGTAGTGCGCGCAAAATAAGAGCTAGAGCAACGAAATTTGGAACGTAGATTTGTTATGTTCGTACGCTATACGAGTTTGTTTTGGATTTTTCAATTTCCCCCCCTGACCCCCGCAATTTGAAAAAAAACGATTATTAAGCACAATTTTCAACCGATCAAATTTATTTTTGGCACACATTATTATTAGACTATTCTTGATCGATGTTGTGAATCTTGGTAAGATTGATCTAAAATCTCGGAAGTTATAGATCAGCAAAAGTGGCGTTATGGGCCCCGGGGGGGGTTATGTAGTGCGCGAAAAATAAGAGCTAGAGCAACGAAATTTGGAACGTAGATTTGTTATAATTTAACGCTATACGAGTTTCTTTTGGATTTTTCAATTCCCCCCCCTGACCCACGCAATTTGAAAAAATCGATTTTCAGATACAATTTTCAACCGATCAAATTTATTTTTAGTACACATCATTATTGAACCATTCTTGATCGATGTTGTGAATCTGGTGAAGATTGATCAAAAATCTCGGAAGTTATAGATCAGCAAAAGTGGCGTTTTTGGCTCCGGGGGGTATAGTAGTGCGCGCAAAATAAGAGCTACAGCAACGAAATTTGGAACGTAGATTTATTATGTTTGTACGCTATACGAGTTTGTTTTAGATTTTTCAATTTCCTTCCCTGACCCCCGCAATTTGAAAAAATCGATTTTCAGATACAATTTTTAACCGATCAAATTTCTTTTCCTTACACATATTAAGTAGACTATTTTTCATCTACGTTGTGAATTTCGTTAAAATTAAACAATAAACACGGAAGTTATACAACATTAAGTACCGCGCTATGGAGCGTGGGGGCTAAAAGGTGCGCGCAATGGCTAAGTACGTGCAGAACTGTGTGTATGTATGAGTATGTGTGTGTATGGCTGTATATGTAGTCAAAGGGGCTCTCGTAGTCGGGTACACTCGACTACAGACTTCTTACTTGTTTTTTATTAAAATTTATTAAGGCAACCGTGGTCCTCAGAAACCTCTTTGTGTCCTTTGTGTCAAACTTAAGCCCAATGAATTAAATTTGCCTCTTGCTAGACATCCGACTAATTAGGCTATGTGGTCGATGTCTGTTTAGGCATCGTCCTGGGCGAATTCCAGTCAGCCTTTTGGCTAACCTATTGCTGTGGTTAATAATGCGGCTATTGTAACGACAAGAGTGGAAGTTTATTAGCTGAAACGCTAACGCATATTTCTGATCACTGTGCAAAGTTTTGTTTCTGAGGTACCACTCGCATCCAGTGATAAACCTGAGAACTTTGTTTTGCGATATTTGGACTTGCTTAATTTGGCTATCGCACGCAAGCTCCCAGACCCATATATCCAAATTGGTGCAATTATTTGCCTATAGATTGTTACTTTGTTGCTGAGAGATAAATTGTTTTCGGACCCAATAGCCAATAGTAGAGCAGCGGCTCTGATCCTCGTTTTCAGCACTCTGATATGGGCTGAAAAACAAAGCCTCTTGTCCAGTATAATTCCTAGATACCTTGCTTGATTTGCCTGCTCGACAGGCACTTCATCTAGCATTATTGCTGGCGGTGTGTTTCTTTTAAGTATAAAACAAACGTTCGCACATTTGCCTTTATTAATGCCAATATTCCAATGTCTTGCCCGTTCTTCAAATGATGCTGCACACTCCTGCAACCCATCTGCAGCATCATACTCGCACCTTGCCCTGTACGTGACGCACACGTCATCAGCGAACGTTGATTAATGCTGGGCTGACGCATATCAGAGGTGAATAAGGAGTAGAGCAATGGCGCCAAAACACTTCCTTGAGGTACGCCCGCTTTTGCATCATATCTTGCAGAAATTGCTGTGTGAAACCGCACAACAAATTTACTATTGGCAAGATATGACTTGAAGAATAAAAAGTAAGGCGCTGGCAGTCCATTCTTGATTTTTGCGAGATGTCCCAAGTGCCAAACGCGGTCAAATATTTCTTTGACATCTAAAAACAAAGCGTTACAGTATTCCTTGTTCTCATATGCTTGGAGAATTTGGTCCGCTACTCGATGCAGTTGCTCCGTGGTACTGTGTCCTGAACGAAATCCAAACTGATGATCAGGGATTATTTGCTTGGTTTCAATAAATGAGGTGATTCGAACCGCAATGAGTCTTAAGAACATCTTGGATATTGAATGTAGAAGACCAATCGGCTTGTACGACGCAGGATCACTTTCTGGCTTTCCAGGCTTTGGGATCATGGAAATGATACCCAGTTTCCACTGCGCAGGAAAGTATTGCAACCTCACTATTGCATTGAAGACAATAGTAAGGAATTTTATTGCTTGATCTGGAAGAGCCTTTAAAGTTGCATTACAGATCTTATCATGGCCTGGTACTTTGCCGGAATGCTGACGTCCAATGACCAAAGCTAGGTCACTTGGCTCAAAATGCTGAATAGGCAGATCCATTTGGAGCGGATGGTCAAGCGTATCCATTACATTGTCAATATCCTGCTGGCAAGTGAGGTCATTGGGCACAAATCTACCAGCTAGATGTTTAGCAAAAGCGTCTGTCTGCACAATATCAGACCGACACCATGACCCAATGGCTTAAAGTACGTGTAAAACTGTATGTATGTGTGTGTATAGCTGTATATGTAGGCAAAGGGGCTCATGCGGTCGGGTACACTCGACTACAGACTTCTTATTTGTTTTAATTTTAATTTCTGTGGGAAAGCGGAGGAGTTGGGATGGAGGTTGGAAACCAAATTCGGGAACCTTAATGCTGTCTAGATGACGGCAGGAATCGAGTATGTGATCAACTGTTACGTTTTCGCCGCAGAGTGTGCTAGAGGCTTTAAGGTGCCGTTTAGTGGATGCTCGTGCGTAGACTGGGTGTGGCCGATGCGCAAGCGGATGAACGTGGCGCATTCTGTCCTCTTGAGCTTTAGGGGGAAGCTAATTTTAGCGCAGTACGAGCATATAACTGCGTTCTGGTGGGAGAATAGACTCCATTTATCCAGTTTGCATCAAGGAGACGAACACGAATCAATTTCGTTATGTCCGCTATGTTGATTGTATAATGGTCAATATGATCTTCCTTATTTCCAAAATTGTAGGGTCCCTGGGGGACCAGTTTTGCAAAGCAGATATAGCCGATACACTGTCGGAGTACATTGCAATTTTCTTTTGTTGGATGAAGTGAAGTGACAGGCTTTAAGTATTGCGAAATCCTCGGCGGTAAAGATGGAAATGTATGAGGGTAGAAATTCACCTGCGATGTTGTCAATATTGCCTTTGACCATTGCAAAGGAAGTCGTCTCGGCTGTTTTAGATCCGTCCGTGTATAGCCAGTTTTTAGCCCGATTCTTTTGTTTTTCACTGAGAAAGAGAGCCTTAAACTCCCACCTAGAGGTAGATCGTTTTGCTGAGTTTGCGAACTGTGTGTTGATGTAGGGTTTCGCCTATTCCCAATGAGGAGGTAGTGAAAAGGCGCTATGCAACGTAAGCGAAGGTAGTTGAATTAAAGTGCTGAAGATGGCGCAGAACCTGAGGGTAGACCGACAGCTATACTTGCGTTTTTCTTTGAATACCGTTAGAAAAGCCTTTCGCAGCTGTATGTTCAGAGCCGTGTATAACTTGCGAATGAGCTGCAAAGTTAACTCATTAACTCGATCCGGTATGCTGCGGAGTCCAGATTTTCCTAAAATGCATAAAGTAGGAGAGGTTGGGAACGATTTTATAGCTCGACATATGGCTCTATGGTATGGTATCTGTATCTTTTTTATGTGGGCCTTGACAGTCAAACCGTAGATGGGTAGGCCATAATAGATCTTTGAAGGCATTAGGGCACGGATGATGTGGATAAGGGTGTTAATATGAATGAAGGTGTACTTTGAAGTTATGAATTAAATGATATTAAAACGGGAATCTAGCTGTTTTCTGATGTAATTACAGTGATGGGTGAAAATAAGCTTAGAGTCAAAGGTTATACATAGGATATTAATCTTATCTACTATTAATATGATATGGTTCTTAAATACTATATCAGGGAAAGTACAGTAATGTTTCCGACAAATATTTAGTGATTTGCATTTGACAATAGCTAATGAGGCTCCCAAAGAGGCACCCCATAGATACAGATGTTGAAGCATGGCAGCAAATTTGTTTCTGACAGTGTCCAAGTTTTTTATTTTTGTGAAGATAGCGTCATCAGCATAGATAGATATATGGATATCCTTGTACCTGGAAGCAACGTGGTTAATTTTTTCAAACGCTTTCATGAAGAGAACATATAGGGGAGAGCCTTGAGGGATCTTGTTGAACAACTTGTAGGAGTCAGACACAACATAACATTTTTATCTCGGACCCTGAAAGATCTATTTGTCCAAAAGGCATTTATAAGGTTAAGAAGTTTAGGACCAATTCCCCAGCGCTCGAGACTGCTAAGCACGGCGTGGAGCTCTATACGGCTGAATGCTTTTTCAAAACAAGTAGCCAAAATGGAGACATGATTTTTAGTTGAAAGAGCATTGGACGCGAAGTGTTGAATCCACTTGATATGAATAGATCCGTCTATCCGACCGACCGTATGATCGCCTGTTTCTCAGAGACTATAAGAGCTAGAGAAACCAAATTTGAAAACTAGGTTTGCTGTTTTCATAAGCTGGACCAGATTGTTTTAAATATTTAAATTTCCTCCCCTTAGCCCATCAATTCAAAAAAATTGATAATTAAGCACAATTTTCAACCAATTAGGTTTTTAGCCCCTTTGTCTTTAGTAAAAAAGAGCAAAGCGGAGCTATTGGAAATGTGCAAAATCCAAAAGTATGTAACACATAGAAATAATCATCGGACACCCCATAAAGTATATATATTCTTGAATCAGGACGACAAGACTGAGTTGATCTAGCCCTGTCCGTCTGTCTGTCCGTCCGTCCGTCTCCGTCCATCCGTCTGTATGAACGCCTGTTTCTCAGAGACTATAAGAGCTAGAGCAACCAAACTTGAAATCTAGATTCGTTATGTTCGTACGCTGTACAAGTTTGTTTTTGATTTTTCAATTTCCTCCCCTGACCATCGCAATTCGAAAAAATCGATTATTAAGCACAATTTTCAACCGATCAAATTTATTTTTGGCACACATCATAATTAGACCGCTCTTGATCGATGTTGTGAATCTGGGTAAGATTGATCAAAAATCTCGGAAGTTATAGATCAGCAAAAGTGGTGTTATGGGCCCCGGGGGGATATAGTAGTGCGCGCAAAATAAGAGCTAGAGCAACGAAATTTGGAACTTAGATTTGTTATGTTCGTACGCTATACGAGTTTGTTCTGGATTTTTCAATTTCCTCCACTGACCACCCGCAAATTCGAATAAAAATACGATTATTAAGCACAATTTTCAAACCGATCAAATTTATTATTTGGCACACATTACATAATAAGTATAATTCTTGACCTATGTTGTGAATCTGGGTAAGATTGATCAAAAATCTCGGAAGTTATACATCATCAAAAGTGGTGTTATGGGCCCCGGGGGGGTATAGTAGTGCACGCAAAATAAGAGCTAGAGCAACGAAATTTGGAACTTAGATTTGTTATGTTCGTACGCTATACGAGTTTGTTTTAGATTTTTCAATTTCCTCCCCTGACCCCCGCAATTTCAAAAAATCGATTTTAAGGCACAATTTTCAACCGATCATTACGTACACATATTAAGTAGACCATTTCTTCATCTAAGTTGTGAATTTCGTTAAAATTGAACAATAAACACGGAAGTTATACAACATTAAGTACCGCGATATGGCAGCGCGAATGGCTAAGTACGTGCAGAACTGTGTGTATGTATGAGTATGTGTGTGTATTGGCTGTATATGTAGGCAAAGGGGCTCTCGTAGTCGGGTACACTCGACTACAGACTTCTTACTTGTTTTTATTTTGTATAGGGGGGAAAGCCTTTAAAGCCGGAAAGTGTGGGACACCCTAACCCTACTAACACCTAACCCTACTCTCCGTTCCATCTCGAGGTACTGAACCGATAGGTATGACTTCACGAGGGGGAGATGGCATGAAAGCCTCGTCTAGAACTCGTATAGAGTCTGAAGTTTAAGTTACGCTGCCTTTCAGCGCGACGCAGTGACTTGATGATTACCGCACAAGTGTGGCTAATCGCTAGCCAATTATTTTCTGAGCTAAGCAGGATGTCTAAAAAGTCATTGACTATGAAGGGTCTCCCAATAATTAGGGTTAGATCTTCCCGTTCTGCAGTAAATCGTGGACAGACAAAAAGGACATGTTCCAGCGTCTTCAATTGTCCGTGCACACTGTGTGCAAAACGGACTATCCACATGGTGGAACCTAAACAAATATGCTCTAAAGCATCCATGTCCTGTCATCAGTTGCGTTAGGTAAAAGTCCATCTGTCCATGTTCCCTATCTAACCACCGTCCTACTTCCGGAATAATCCGTCTCGTCCAGCTACCTCTGCCGCATGCATTATTACCGACTTTGCCACTTTCATTATGGACCATCGGCTTCTTTGGCAGGGACCTCCAGCATTCGCCATGAGTCGGCCGAGTGCTGTTGCTGCTTTGGATGATTTTTCGGCAGTATTCTGTATGTGGTACTTGAAAGATAGGCGTATGACCTATCCTTACATCTAGGTATGGGAGTACAGGCTTGGAAGTTATTGTGTCAGCCTCCAACCTGTATGGTGGCATGTTCGACCATCTTCCTGCTGCTGATGAGGACTGCCTCGGTCTAGCGAAAGTGCATTGTCGTGCAGCCAATCGGTAACTTGCTGGACGGCGGCATTTGTTTTAGCTTCCACCTCCTGCAGTTGTTTGGCGACCACGACTATGGCGATATCGTCTGCAAATCCCACTATTCGGGTCCCCTGCGGCGCATCTAGTTGCAGTACTGCATTGTACATCACGTTCCACAGTACTGGGCCCAGCACAGAGCCTTGTGGAACACCGCCTGTGATGGTGTACTGCCGTCGACCTTCTGCCGTGTCGTAGAGCAGTACTCTGTCCGTGAGGTAGCTGTGGATCAAGCTTCTCAGGTACTCCGGTACACCTACTTGTTCTAATGCGCTGGTTATACAATGACAATTTGCGGAGTTGAAGGCATTTTTCACATCTAGTGTCGTAACCAGGCAATACTGCTTTGTACCACCTTTCCATCGCGTACCCTTTATGGCTGCGGTAGCGATGTCCACCACTGCATTAATATCATGGACTGTGCTTCTTTTTTTTCGGAACCCAAATTGCCAGTTTGAGAGCCCTTGCCGTTCTTCCAGCGCCTTTACTAGTCTGTCACTGATGATCCGTTCGAACAATTTACCGGTCACGTCCAGCATACAAAGAGGTATATATGCTGATGGGTCCTCCGGTGGGTTGTTGTTCTTCGGGAGCAGGACCAGCCTTTGTAGCTCCCATCTTTTCGGGAATACCCTTTACTCTTTGCACACATTGAAGAGATTAGAGAGCAATGGTGTCTTCATGATAGCAAAGGTTTTTACGGCTTGAGACAGCACACCATCGGGTCCTGGAGCTTTCCCGTTTCGGATCCGCATTTCTGCTTCCATGATTTCCATCACGTTTGTGTAATTCACTATACCCTCGCCACTGGTGGTTGCCTCGGAAAAGCGCCTCCACTATCGTGTTTAACTGGACAGGATCGTCTGGCATCGGGAGTCTGCATAGTCTTTTCATGACTATTTTGTACGGCAATCCAAATGGTTGCAATTCGGCCTCATTGCATAGTTCCTTCCAGCTCCGGTTCCTAGCTATCTCTTATTGTTTTGGCGAGCGTGCGACTTCTGTTGCGAAATGCTTCTAGGAGGAGATTAAAATTGGGTGTGCTGCTTGAGCGTTTTATTAGTCTTCTCGCTCTAATGCATTCTCTCCTGGCTGCCGCTATGTCATGCATTCCACCAATAGACTGGCTTTCGTTTAGTGTTACCAGTGTGTCTTCTTGGCATGGATGCGTTACATGCGGTAGCTAGCGCACCGGCAACGTTTTCGGCGTATGAGTCCGGGCCCGTGCTTGGCTCGATCTGTGCATAGTATATTTGAGACCAGAGAGCGTGGCTGTCTTGCTATACTCGTTGGTGTTGCCGTTGCAGTGACACAGAAAACATTATAGCCAGGTGGTCGCTGTGGGTGTATACGTAAGACACTTATCAAGTCGCTCCCCATGCTAGGGCAGGAGTAGCAAAGGTGATGTCGATAGTCAAGTGTTTCCCTGCTTTAGCAAAAGTTTTCTCACTGCCATTATTAAGCAGGACCACATTGAGTGATGCCACACTATCAATGAGGATCCTACCTTTGGGAGCTGTCCTGGCGCTCCCCCCATTCGACAGCCCATGCATTAAAGTCACCAGCTATTACTACTGGAGAGTGGTTCCGCGCATCGTCTAACATGGTATTTACCCTTGTGGTACAATCTTCGATGGAAGCGCTTGAAGCTATGTAGCACCTGTAGATGAATGTGCCATACCACCTAGCCCGTATGTAGCCATTAGCACACGCGATCTCTGTGAGCTGATGTGCTGGTTGTCCACAGCTCAAGATTGCTGCTCCCACGCTCGGGCTTTGGGCCCAGGTACCATCATCCTTTCTCTGGTAAGGTTCACTTAGTATGGCAAGATCGACTGCGTGCTCCCTAACAGTCTGTGTGAGGAGATCTTGCGCTCCTCTGCAGTGCTTTAAGTTAATTTGATTTTTTTTATATTTTTTTATTAAAATTAAATTAAATATATACAAAATATACAATTTAATACTAGTTTAACGAGCACTAGCTGAATCTGCCTTCTGCTCAAAATTTTAGTTTTTCTATTTTTTGGTTATTTCAACCAATTTGTGTTATTAAATTTTCTTAAGTTTAAAATATTTAATTAATTTATAAGTTAGTTATATACATTTTGCTATTACTTTGTTTTATGTTGTTAATTTGCACAGACCTACGAAGGTGTTAATAAGTTTTATGTTTTTTAGAGAGGGGTCGCTAAGTAGGGAGGACGGTTGCAAGGCTCCAAAGACAGACTGCCGACTCTGTCTAAACATCTACAGGTGTCGAGTAGGTGATCTGCGTCTAAATTGTCCCTGCAGAAAGGACAGGTAGGTTTTGGATCACCAGAGAGTAAATGTTCGTGGGTTTGCTGGGTGTGTCCAATGCGTAGGCGGATGAAAGAAGAGCAAGCACGTTTATCCACCGATGAAGGGAATAACAATTTTGAGCAGTTGGCGTTTATTCTGCGGTAGCGGTTTGGGGTGGCTATCCAAAGAGCCATTTTCTCCTCCCAAATGTGGTGCCTGACAAGCCTGTGCAAGTCTTTGTTGTTGAGGGCGGTGAAAAGTAGTGTTGGAGATTTTCTAACGTCGTTTGCAGCTTTGTCAGCGGATTCGTTTCCTGGGATGCCTTGGTGACTTGGCACCCAGAAAACAGTTATTTTTTTAAGATGGTGAGTTGTGAGTCTTCGGATATCTGCGATTGTAGGGTCCAAATGATCTGGGTTTTGGATAGCCGAGATAACCGATAAGCTGTCGGTGCAGATGACATGAGATCCAGGTTTTTTGGCCGCAATCTGGCAGGCTTTTAAGATTGCGAACGCTTCTGCCGTAAATGTGGAGCAGTAATTAGGGAGAGATCCCCCGATGAGTAGTTTGTTACTACCGTCGACAACCGCAAAGGTGGTAGAGGTAGTAGTTTTCGACCCATCTGAATACATCCAGTGGCTTGTTCCTAGGCTAGCCTTTTCACTTAGGTATCGGGCGAGGAATTCTGTGCTGGAGGTTGTATTTTTTGTGGAACTGTTTAGTGCGATGTTAATCCTTGGTTTATTCTTTGACCAAGGTGGCTCCAGGGATATATAAGGCTTTTTGTGGGGTTTTGGGAGTCCCAGTTGTGTGCTAAATGCAGCACAACGCCGAAGAGTAGACAAGCATCTATAAACTCTGCGATGGTTAAAGGTGTTAGAAAAATCTTTGGATAGGAGGTCATTTGGAGTAGAGTAGAGTTTTGGGATTAGGTGCATTGTGGTTTCGGTGATTCTGTCGGCAATTTTAGGAAGTCCTGCTTCAGTTAGAATGGATGTGATAGGTGAAGTGGGAAAGGCATTTATAGATCGACGGACTGCAGCGTGATAGGGTGCTTGTATTTTCTTTATGTGGGACGAAGCACACCAACCAAAAATAGGCAAGCCGTAGTCGATCTTTGATAGCATTATGGCACGGGTGATGTTTATGAGGCTATTGTGGTGAGCACTTGAATATTTTGAGCTTAGAAATTTTATGATGTTTGAACGGTTTTCTAGCTGTTTTCTTAAATATACGCAGTGCTCTTTGAAAATAAACCTGGAATCAAAAATTATTCCCAGGATTTTTTGGGATGTTACTGTTTGTATATCACAGTTATTGATGGAGATGAGGGGAAAAATGCATCCGTGTTTGCGGCATATATGCATAGTTTTGCATTTATCAAGAGCTAGTGAGGCACCTGAGAAAGCACCCCAGGAGTCTAGGTGTTGCAAGATAGCTTGAAAGATTTGTTTGACATTGTTAAGGTTTTTTGATTTTGTGTAAAAAATAGCATCGTCGGCGTAAATTGATATATGTATTTCTTTGTGAATCGACAAAATGCTATTGATTTTTTCAAAAGCTATAATGAAGAGCACTACGGATAAAGGAGATCCTTGAGGTAAGCCGTTGAAGAGTTTGTATGATAACGAGGTGCTATTTTTTACACGAACTCGCAAAGAGCGATTGCTCATAAAAGCTTTTATTAAGCCAAAAAGCTTAGGACCAATACCCCAGAGCTCGAGTTGTTTTAAAACTGCATGTAACCCCACGCGATCGAAAGCTCTTTCGAAATCCGTCGCCAGTATGGAGACGTGATTTCTTGTGGAAAGGGAGTCCGACACGAAATGCTGAAAGCGCAATAGAGCGTCTAATGTGCTTTGCTTAGGTTTGAAGGCAACTTGGTGGTGGGAAATTAACTTAAACCGCGTTATGTACCACAGGAATCTGCGTGCAATCATTTTCTCGACTGTTTTGCCGAGACATGATAGAAGCGACATTGGCCGATAGCTAGTGGTGTGCTGTACGGGTTTACTTGGCTTGAGAGGTGCAATTACTATTGCCGATATGCAGGTGGAGAAAGAGGATTGTTGTCGTATTGTTGAACTGTCTAGGAGGTGCTTTATAGAACATTTGATAGATGTTGCAGCATTGGATAGGATATTCTATCCCCGCCTGGACCTTTGCCTCTTCCGCGCTGGAGGGCAGACTAAGTTCGCTATTGTAAAATCGGAGTCCAATTCTTTGGCTTGAGCCGATATTGAGAGCGGCTGGTATGGTTGATGAGGGATAACTGTTTATGTTCGTATGTAGGTGTCAGAAAAACTTTCTGATCTGAACAAACGTAGATTCCACATGCGTGTTAAATTCATGAAACAGTCTTTGTTTTTCGATTCTTAAGTTTTGAAGAGTTACGTTCCACCATGGAACTACTTGGACATGCTTTGGTTTGGGGATGCTCATTTGCGGTAACACTGCATTTGGTTATTGTGCTTGGTGGTTAAAGCGGGGGGATGCTGGAGTTTCGGCACACGGATGCATTTGGTTAGGGCGATTGGTGGTTAAGGCTGCAGCGGCCCAGCTGAGGATTTTGCAGGCAAACTTCCTCAAAAAGTTTCCAATTTGCAGAATCGGTTTTGTATTTTGGGAGGGGGGGTAGTGATTTTTTAGGACATACTCCGAAAGACATGTTAAGGCGGATTGGGAAATGATCACTGCCGTGTAATTGCTTTGATATGGACCATTCGCATCTATGGGTGATTTGTGGGGATGCGATGGTTATATCTATATGGCTGAAGGTATTATGGGTGGATAAGTGGGTGGGTTCCCCATTGTTAAGCACAACTAAATTGTGCTGCGCAATTATTCTCTCCAATTTCTGGCCGCGGGAGTTTGCCTTAGGGGAGCCCCATAAGGGACTCCAAGAGTTGAGATCACCTAATAAAATTTGTGGGCCATTAACTTCTCTTAAAACATCGGATATGTCATTGCTTTGGAAACCTTAGACGGAGGGATGTTGGGGAAATATTCAGGTATGTTGGAGTAAAGTTTTTGGAATATGAATGGTTTTTGAGACATACGATGTGTGAGGATATGGCGTTTGAGTATGCTGGTTGCCGTGGTATTTGCGGATTTGTTGTGGAAATATCCAGTGTATGCCTTGGGGCAGATAAAGTTTTTGGAATTATGGGGCAAGTGAGTTTCTTGCAAACATAAAATATCTGGAGCGTATTCTTTAATTATTAATGAGAGTTCGTTAAAGTTATTTAATATTCCATTGATATTCCATGAAAGATTTTAAAAAACATTTTGGAAAAATTATATATATTTTATGTTTGCTATATAGCGGCTAGGTCGATGCAGGCGACTGACTATGTTGAGTCAGTCAGCTCCATCGACTCAACCGAAGAAGCACTTGAGAGGTCTTGATCGTGATGATCGTGTGATTTTATTTTATTGACAGCGATGTAATTTAGAGTAGTAGTGGTTTCGTCGTTTGAGTTTGTTTTTGTACTCAAAGAGTTTTGAGTGATTTGGGCTGCTTGTGAAAGATAAGACTTCACAGGGCAGTCCGGTAAGGGGGGTTTGGGGGACTAGGAGAAGGAAGGGAGAGACGGAGCTACTGCAGTGGATGAGTATGGGGGGAGAGGGGGTAAGAGGGAGAAGATAAAGAGTTGGTGTGAGCGTTATCAGCAGGTATTGTTTGTGCAGATGGTGTATTTGTTTTTGGTGTAGTTTTGTTGTTTGTCGTTGTATTAGTAGCGGTAACCGCTGCAAAAGTAGATGAAGAGTTTACCGTATTGTGTGAGTTTTGTTGTTTTAGTATTGTTTTTGCTTCACGCATACTGCACTTTTGAGTGGTTTTTATTTTTAGTAATTTCCGTTGTTGTTGGTATTTTGGACACGAAGATGAAGAGGCGGGATGATCGCCGTTGCAGTTTGCACAAATTGTGCGGGTGCAGGGTTCCGGAGTGTGGGGGGGGAAGATTACAGTTGTTACACATGGCTGGGTTTTTGCAGTGTTTAACTGTGTGACCAAGTTGTTGGCAATTTTTGCATCTCATGGGATTTGGGATGTATTCCCTCACCTTTACGGAGTGCCATGCGATATCCAGTTTTCTGGGTAAGTTATATAGGTCGAAAGTGACCAGTACAACGCCGGTTGGCTTGGAGTTACCGTCGATTGTCTTTGTAAACTTGTACACCGAGTGTACGTTTTGGGATTTGAGTTCGTTAACTATCTCCGAGTTTTCGATGTTGGCGAGGTAGGGAGCGTAGATTGTGCCTTTCACAAAATTTAGCGATTCATGTAGCTTACATACTATATCGCATAATCCGGGTAAGCACGTCGTATTAACAAATAATTCAGCCGCATCTGCATTTTTCACTAACATTAATAGATCACCGTCGATTAATGGAGAAATGCTGATGATTTCTTTTGATACAATGTGGAGGGCTCGGTTTACTGCGAAACACGATAGTTCAGTAATTTTTTTTGTACCGTTTTTCGCGGATATTCTTAGGAATCTTGGGTTTTGTTGTGATGATACTGGGAGATCTGGGTACTCGTCATGGAACTTTGTGTGGTGTCTTTTTTTTTTGCTTTGGGGCTGCCGCTAAAGCGGCTGTCCCCTGCATTGGGAGGCCCTTGGGCCATGTTATGTAGGGGGGGAGAGAAACCGATTATGTGCGATTTGTTTTTGTTTCGCGATGTAAGCGATAAGAGTTAACGGTTTTTGAGTTTGAAGAAAAACGAAAATTGATTTTATGATAGACGCGTCCGCTTGGTTTGAGAGTTAGTCGGAGACTGTAAGTTGAATTAACTTAATTGTGGCGGTTGGTGATAGCCTTCCTATACTCCGGTCACATTTTGCTTAAGGTATGGTATGCCTGGATTACCCCTCCTTTTCGGGTGCAGAGTATGCAACATGGCTTGTTTTGACAGCCTTTGGACTCATGGTTGTCGCTTCCGCAGTTGAACCATAGCTTGGAGGCATCAGCTTGGTTTCTGCATCTAGCTGCTATATGTCCGAACTCCAGACACTTATAGCACCGTCTAGGTTCCACTTTTCTGCGGATACTGCAGATTCCTGCACGCTTCCTGCAGTGAGAAGCGTGTTTGCCAAATCCTTCTGCAGGGTTAGGTGGCTGTTTGGGTCCCCCTGTAGCCTTATCGCAGCTACGGAACAGCTTCGGCTGGTATATCAAAACCTAGAATCTTGAATACCTCTTTCAGCAACTCATCGGCTTCAGTCCATTCCGGAATGTCTCGTATTTCTATGAGTACCTTTTCCGTAATAGTCTTTACTGTCGCTCGATCTCAGAGAGCCTCTTGCGATCCCCGCTGCATTTTGGCACTGGAGTCGTCTGCCGTATTCCGCATTTCGAATAGTAGTTCTCCAGCATCCGCCGCTGATAACTGCTGTCCGATTCGGCTCAGTCGCAGATCATTACACCGCTCAGTATGAGACAGACGTGTAGTGGATTTCCGTCTTCTCATCTTGGCCAGTCTCCCGTCGGGTGACGGTTGGCTGTTACCAGGGACGCCGCGAGGAGGCGATGAGCTACTTGAGAGTGGCCATGAAAGGATCGCGCTGGACTTTGGCATGTTATAGCCGGTCAGACACTTTTCCATACAGGCCTCACCACATCCCCAACTGTGTGTATGTATGAGTATGTGTGTGTATGGCTGTATATGTAGGCAAAGGGGCTCTCGTAGTCGGGTACACTCGACTACAGACTTCTTACTTGTTATTAATGACTTTTCCCAAGCTTTCTTGCAGTCGAAACTAGACCTATTTTTTGTCTGGTCATCCAATACCCATTGGGTGGTGAACTAAAGCACGCGGCGGGTTCCCTGAGCCTCTAAAATAGGTTTTGGCAGAGAACTTGGGATCCAACCATAGAAAACCACAACTCGCAAACGAAACAAGGACTACGATTTGAGAGTATGCACCTGGAATGTACGCACATTATACAGGCCCAGTGCTGCTCAACAACTAGCGGATACCCTCAAAAAATGCATGGCTGACATTACCGCTATCCAGGAGATGCGATGGAAAGGACAGGGATGCATGAAGAGGAACAACTATGACATATACTACAGCTGCCATCCTGATAGATATGAATTTGGCTGCGGATCTGTAGTGGGAGCCAGACTCCGACACCGAGTATCTCACTTTGTGCCAACAAATGAGAGAATAGCAACGATCCGGATTACAGCCAAATTCTTTAATATCAGTTTGATCTGCGCACTTGCCACAACGGAAAACAAAGACGAGTGTACGAAGGACGCCTTCTATGCGGAGATTGACCGTGTATACGGCCGCTGTCCAACTAATGACATTAAAATCCTACTTGGAGACTTTAATGCCAAGATTGGACGGGAAGGTGTCTTTGGTGCAACCGTCGGGCAGCAAAGCCTACATGAGACCACCTCGAGCAATGGTCTTAGGTTAATAAGCTTTGCAGCGGCGCATAATATGGTAGTGCGTAGTACAGAATTTCGCCACCTTGATATACACAAGGCATCCTGGCTGTCCCCTGATCGACTGACTCGTAATCAGATCGATCATGTTGTGATCGATGCAAGGCATGCGTCTAACATACTTGATGTGCGAACTTGTCGGGGTCCTAATATAGACTCAGACCATTACCTTGTTGCAGCCAAGGTTCGCGCACGGCTTTGTGTAGCGAAAATCGCACGTCGAAGTATGTCAAGAAAGCTGGACATCGGAAAGCTGCAATCACAACGGACGAAGGATGAATTCTCCACACGACTCTCTGACCTACTTAGGCAAACAATCTCGAGGCCTGAAAATGCGAGTGATATGTGGGCGCACATATCGCACTCTCTACGAGCTTCGGCGGAGGAAGTACTTGGATTCCAACGCCCCCCTACAAGGAATTCATGGTACGACCAAGAGTGCCGGGAAGCATCTAGAGCGAAGGACGCGTCGTATAGGCGAACACTTCAATCTGTAGCTACCCGGACAGTAGTAGAGACGTACAGGGCCAAGAGAAGGGAGGAGAAGCGCCTTTTTAAACGCAAGAAAAGAGACTTAGAAAGGCTAGAGTGTGAGAGAATGGAGTGTAGTCGAAACAGAAATGATGCTCGAGACTTTTACTAGAGGGTGAAGCGATTTACCCAAGGATAGAAAAGTGAACGGCTGATCTGCAGAGATGATGACGGAATCCTGGTCACAGATGCAACGGTCACGGTAAGGTTATGGAGGGATCACTTCTCAAGTCCTTTGGAGGGCGATGACTTGAATGTTAACGCAGAAGAAAGTGATTCACTAACCCCAATCAATGACGAAGTTGAGATATCAACCCCTAGCCATAATGGAGTCGAGGCCGCTGATGGCTGAATTGTTCAAGGCAGGAGGCCAAGAGTTGGTAAGGTGTATGCACCAACTCCTGTGCAATGTATGGCTTGTGGAGAGCATACCCGATGATTGGAACCTTAGCTTGATCTGTCCTGTCCTGAAGAAGGGTGATGCCACGCTACGGGCAAATTACCGTGGCATCACCTACGCCAGTAGCATATAAGGTTCTGACGAGCGTACTGTGTGAAAGACTGAAACCATTTGCTAAAGCACTGATTGGACCTTATCAGTGTGGTTTCAGACCAGGCAGGTCCACTGTTGACCAGCTATTCACTCTGCACGCACAGATCCTGGAGAAGTCGCATGAGAGCCAGATCGACACTTACCACCTTTTTGTCGACTACAAGGCCGCTTTTGATAGCCCACGGCGGGATCGCTTGTATGCTGCCATGTCTGAGCTTGGTATTCCTGCGAAGCTAATACGGCTTTGCAGAATGACATTGAGCAACACTAATGAGCTCTGTCAAGGTAGGATAGTGACCATTCCGAAACCTTTAATACCAAGTGTGGTCTCAGACAAGGTGACTCGCTGTCTTGTGTGCTTTTCAATTTACTGATGGAAAGTATCATAAGGAAGGCTGGCGTTCATCGGACTGGCACAATTCTGACGAACAGATGTGTCCAGCTGCTTGGATACGCTGATGATATTAACATTATTGACCGTACCAAGCGAGATGTGACGGGAGCCTTTGGCGCTATCGAAAAGGAATCGGCTAAAGTAGTTAGTTGTCCATGTTAATGTGGACAAAACAAAGTTTATGGCATGCTCCAGCAGAGAATCACGACGCGTTGACTCTCGACTGGCAGGTAGCTATAGCTTTGAGGCCGTAGGTGAATTTACTTACCTCGGCTCCACCACGACGGGTGATAATAATGTTAACCTAGAAATCAAACGGAGGATTACAACTGCCAACAGGTGCTACTACGGGCTCAATAGGGAGTTCAAGATCAGAGCCCTCTCTCGTCGGACAAAAATAAAACTCTACAAGACGCTCATCCTTCCAATGCTTCTGTATGGAGCAGAAGCCTGGACAGTTGCACAAATGGATGCAGTTGCTCTTGGAGTGCTTGAGAGAAAAATCCTTTGCAAGATATATGCCCCTACAACCGTTAACGGTGCATATCGCATCAGATGGAATGACGAGCTGTATGAGCTTTACGGAGACATTGATGTGGTCAAGCGAATTCACATTATGAGACTTCGCTGGCTAGGTCATGTTGCCCGTATGGAAGAACAAACTCCAGCTCGTAGTGTTTTTGATGCGGTAGTTGGTGGACAACGTAGGAGGGGAAGACCCCGGCTACGGTGGCGTGACCAAGTTACGGAAGCCCTGGCGATGATAGGTATCGCCAGCTGGAAGAACGCGCGCACAGGATAGGAACGCGTGGAGGGAACTTGTGCATCAGGCTATACCCCCGTGGGGGTGTTAAGGCAAAATAATAATAATAATAACAAGTAAGAAGTCTGTAGTCGAGTGTACCCGACTACGAGAGCCCCTTTGCCTACATATACAGCCATACACACACATACTCATACATACACACAGTTCTGCACGTACTTGGCCATTGCGCGCGCCTTTTAGCCCACCATGCTCTAAAGCGCGGTACTTATTGTTGTATAACTTCCGTGTTTTTCGTTCAATTGTAACGAAACTCACAACGTAGATGAAGAATGGTCTACCTAATATGTGTGCGAAAACGAAATTATATCGGTTAAAAATTGTACCTTATAATCGTTTTTTTTCGATTTGCGGTGGTCAGGGGAGGAAATTGAAAAATCAAAAACAAACTTGTATAGCGTACGAACATAACAAATCTACGTTCCAAATTTCGTTGCTCTAGCTCTTATTTTGCGCGCACTACATAACCCCCCCGGGGCCCAAAACGCCACATTTGCTGATCTATAACTTCCGAGATTTTTGAGCAATCTTACCCAGATTTACAACATCGATCAAGAATGGTCTAATAATGATGTGTGCCAAAAATAAATTTGATCGGTTGAAAATTGTGCTTAATAATCGTTTTTTTCGAATTGCGGGGGTCAGGGGAGGAAATTGAAAATCTAAAACAAACTCGTATAGCGTACGAACATAACAAATCTACGTTCCAAATTTCGTTGCTCTAGCTCTTATTTTGCGCGCACTACATTACCCCCCCCGGGGCCCAAAACGCCACTTTTGCTGATCTATAACTTCCGAGATTTTTGATCAATCTTACCCAGATTCACAACATCGATCAAGAATGGTCTAATTATGATGTGTGCCAAAAATAAATTTGATCGGTTGAAAATTGTGCTTAATAATCGTTTTTTTCAAATTGCGGTGGTCAGGGGAGGAAATTGAAAAATCCAGAACAAACTCGTATAGCGTACGAACATAACAAATCTACCTTCCAAATTTCGTTGCTCTAGCTCTTATTTTGCGCGCACTACATAACCCCCACGGGGCCCAAAACGCCACATTTGCTGATCTATAACTTCCGAGATTTTTGAGCAATCTTACCCAGATTTACAACATCGATCAAGAATGGTCTAATAATGATGTGTGCCAAAAATAAATTTGATCGGTTGAAAATTGTGCTTAATAATCGTTTTTTTCGAATTGCGGTGGTCAGGGGAGGAAATTGAAAATTCTAAAACAAACTCGTATAGCGTACGAACATAACAAATCTACGTTCCAAATTTCGTTGCTCTAGCTCTTATTTTGCGCGCACTACATAACCCCCCCGGGGCCCAAAATGCCACTTTTGCTGATCTATAACTTCCGAGATTTTTGATCAATCTTACCCAGATTCACAACAGCGATCAAGAATGATCTAATAATGATGTGTGCCAAAAATAAATTTGATCGGTTGAAAATTGTGCTTAATAATCGTTTTTTTTCAAATTGCGGTGGTCAGGGGAGGAAATTGAAAAATCCAGAACAAACTCGTATAGCGTACGAACATAACAAATCTACGTTCCAAATTTCGTTGCTCTAGCTCTTATTTTGCGCGCACTACATAACCCCCCCGGG
The DNA here is from genome assembly GCA_037044455.1 of Zygothrica quintamaculata. Classification (NCBI taxonomy): domain Eukaryota; kingdom Metazoa; phylum Arthropoda; class Insecta; order Diptera; family Drosophilidae; genus Zygothrica; species Zygothrica quintamaculata. The sequence goes on along the minus strand of JBAMBS010002623.1, from coordinate 39,217 downwards.
GCCAAAAACGCCACTTTTGCTGATCTATAACTTCCGAGATTTTTGATCAATCTTACCCAGATTCACAACATCGATCAAGAATGGTCTTATTATGATGTGTGCCAAAAATAAACTTGATCGGTTGAAAATTGTGCTTAATAATCGGTTTTTTTTCGAATTGCGGTGGTCAGGGGAGGAAATTGAAAAATCAAAAACAAACTTGTACAGCGTACGAACATAACGAATCTAGATTTCAAGTTTGGTTGCTCTAGCTCTTATAGTCTTTGAGAAGCATACATTCTTTTGGATTTTGCACATTTCCAATAGCTCCGCTTTGCTCTTTTTTTACAAAAAGGCAAAGGGGCTAAAAATTTATTACATATGAATGGCTCTAAATGTACATATCTGTCGTTTTATAGACGATCACATTTTCCCTTTAATAACTCTCTCGGTAAGTATACACTTCACAGATTAGAGAGCGTCATGGACTTAGGAATTTTATTTGATCAGAAATTAAATTTTAATGCCCATGTTGCTCTCTCTGTAGGCTACTCAAAGTCTTGGATTTGTTAAAATGTGGTCCAAAAAAATTGATGACCCCTTTATAACGAAAATAGTTTATACTGTCACCGTTCGACCTATCGCCACAATACTCGGTACATCTAGATAAGATCTTTGCACTTTTAACGGGGCTCCCGGAACGGATCTTCCTTCATACGTAAGTATACTAATGAACCTTCCATCCTTTACTAACCGTCGTACTATGCTTGGAGTTATATTCCTTCATACATTTTTTTTAGGACTAGGAGATTCCAGTATTTTGCTAAGTAATATTAACATTAGCGTTCCGTCTAGATTTTTCACGAAACTTTAGTCCAATCTCCCTTAACTCGTGTACTAGTAATTACTCATTGCTTTTCAGGATACTTTGCTTTGACTATAACAATTTCTACAGAGTCAGCAGTGCGGAATTACCCTTAGAAGCTAACAAAAATCTAATTCTTAACTTTTTAACGATCAATAACTAAAATTTATACCAATATTGATAATTTTCTTCTTTGCAACAAATGCTGGATCATTTTCAATTCAATTTTCAATACTCCAAGTTTAAATTTAAATTTAATTATAAATTCTAAATTTTAATTTTAATTTTATTCTAAATAAATAAAAAACAAGTAAGAAGTCTGTAGTCGAGTGTACCCGACTACGAGAGCCCCTTTGCCTACATATACAGCCATACACACACATACTCATACATACACACAGTTCTGCACGTACTTAGCCATTGCGCGCACCTTTTAGCCACCACGCTCCATAGCGCGGTACTTACTGTTGTATAACTTCCGTGTTTATTGTTCAAATCTAACGAAATTCAAAACGTAGATAAAAAATGCTCTACTTAATATGTGTGCGTAAAAGAAATTTGATCGGTTAAAAATTGTATCTGAAAATCGATTTTTTCAAATTTCGGGGGTCAGGGAAGGAAATTGAAAATTCTAAAACAAACTCGTATAGCGTACAAACATAACAAATATACATTCCAAAATTCGTTGCTCTAGCTCTTATTTTGCGCGCACTACTATACCCCCCCAGGGCCCAAAACGCCACTTTTGCTGAGCTATAACTTCCGAGATTTTTGATCAATCTTCACCAGATTCACAACATCGATCATGAATGGTCCAATAATAATGTGTACCAAAAATAAATTTGATCGGTTGAAAATTGTGCTTAATAGTCGTTTTTTTTAAAATTGCGGTGGTCAGGGGGGGAAATTGAAAAATCCAAAAGAAACTCGTATAGCGTACGAACATAACAAATCTACGTTCCAAATTTCGTTGCTCTAGCTTTTATTTTGCGCGTACTACTATACCCCCCCGGGGCCCAAAACGCCACTTTTGCTGATCTATAACTTCCGAGATTTTTGATCAATCTTCACCAGATTCACAACATCGATCAAGAATGGTCTAATAATGATGTGTACCAAAAATAAATTTGATCGGTTGAAAATTGTGCTGAATAATCGTTTTTTTCGAATTGCGCGGGTCAGGGGAGGAAATTGAAAAATCCAAAAGAAACTCGTATAGCGTAAAAACATAACAAATCTACGTTCCAAATTTCGTTGCTCTAGCTCTTATTTTGCGCGCACTACATAACCCCCCCCAGGGCCCTTAACGCCACTTTTGCTGATCTATAACTTCCGAGATTTTAGATCAATCTTACCCAGATTCACAACATCGATCAAGAATAGTCTAATAATAATGTGTGCCAAAAATAAATTGGATCGGTTGAAAATTGTGCTTAATAATCGTTATTTTCGAATTAAGGCGGTCAGGGGAGGAAATTGAAAAATCCAAAACAAACTCGTATAGCGTACGAACATAACAAATCTACGTTCTAAATGTCGTTGCTCTAGCTCTTATTTTGCGCGCTCTACTATAACCCCCCGGGGCCCAAAACGCCACTTTTGCTGATCTATAACTTCCGAGATTTTTGATCAATCTTCACCAGATTTACAACATCGATCAAGAATGGTCTAAATATGATGTGTGCCAAATATAAATTTGCTCGGTTGAAAATTTTGCTTAATAATCGTTTTTTTCGATTTGCGGGGGTCAGGGGAGGAAATTGAAAAATCAAAAACAAACTTGTACAGCGTACGAACATAACGAATCTAGATTTCAAGTTTGGTTGCTCTAGCTCTTATAGTCTCTGAGAAACAGGCGTTCATACGGACGGACGGACGGACGGACGGACGGACGGACGGACGGACGGACGGACGGACGGACGGACGGACGGACGGACGGACGGACGGACGGACAGACAGACGGACAGGGCTAGATGAACTCGTCTTGTCGTCCTGATTCAGAATATATATACTTTATGGGGTCTCCGATGATTATTTCTATGTGTTACATACTTTTGGATTTTGCATATTTCCAATAGCTCCGCTTTACTCTTTTTTTACAAAAAAGGCAAAGGGGCTAATAATAAATTTGTACCACACTGAACCATTTTTGGTCGACTGTTCAAAGTTAACATACATTGTTACTTTCCCTATTTTTATCTCTTGGAAATAAATGTTCATACAACGGACAGACGGACAGACTAACCATTGGAAAAAAAAGCCAAAATTTTTGTATAAACTAATAAAATAAAGCTGGACTGTTCACGATTGTTATTTTACGATTGTATGTTTATGATTATTATTTAGACCTATATAGAATTTCGAATTAAAAACGAGTAAAAAACAGAGCATTAGCTCTCCTGTTGCTGTGCATCTTACGCCGCGGACGCTGATTGGGTTGCATCGTTGCAATGAACTTCGAGTAATGCGTTGGTTCAAGGCACTTTACCACTATTGCATCCGGCCGCTGCTTGCGCTATGGTGTGACCTTAGGCTTGCGCTTGGCTTTCTGCCACATTTGCTGATTCATTTCAGCACCTAGCTCATGATCCTTATTGTCAGTTTTAAGCTTGTAAGCTCGCTCACCTGGTGGGCTCTTCACTTGTTTGGGCGACAGCATGAATTCACCCGTACCACCTCTTACCTTGATTATCACTGTAGATGCAGTTTCGTAACGGTTGGTTCATTTGTGTGGCCTTATCCACACCAACCCTCTTGGCCGGTGTGATTGCTGGTCAAGTCCAGTATTGACAAGCGCCTACGTTTTCTGACTAGGTGAACACTTATCGCCTTATGTAGCTTTTCCATCTGGACCAATAGGTCGTTCATGTCTTGGTTAACATGACAGACTACTTTCCATTACCAGGAAAGGAATTTTGTCCATAATAGTGCAGAAGTGAGTTTGCATGCCCCTGTTTTAAATTCAGTTGAGAAGTTAAATTATTAAAATTTTTTACAGCTTTACAGACACACATATACACTGTTCTACACGCACTCACAGTGAGCGGCGTAGTGGTCTGCGTCTGTGTCGTATCGGCCGGCAGCTCTTATCATACCCGGTGTGGGTAGAAAAACATAGAATCCCTGGCAGTAGGTAAAATGCAACATAAAAAGAAAAGAATGTCGAGATATAACAATATTACTCCAGGTGGCCACCACTAAAGTGGAAGTCCATCCGTGGGTACAACCACGGCTAGGCCACGGATTCTGGAGGCCCTAACTCCCATTCTCCCTGGCACTGTTACGTCGGTGGCTCACTTGGCCGACGTAATAAGTAAAGCTACAAACACAAGCAAAGTGGTAAACATGAAAGCATCCAGCTTGGCTCGGTCTCCGCTGGCTCCCCCGTCGGCGTCAGGAATTACTGATCGCCAAGCTCATCACAATCCGGTGATGTAGAAAACATTACTCCCAAAAGGGCTAGAGGCACTGCTAGCCCAACTAAAAGGTCCAAGACCTGCACTGGTTACATCATTGAACTAGGAACCATACTTGATGAGTTCCTATATCAAGTAAACGGAAAGAAGCCAATACAACGCTCGATTAACTCCAGCCACAAAAAGATACTGGCAAGGATGAAGGAGCTTTAAACCATACTGGCCGCGCAACAAAGTTCCATATTGGAAAAGGAGGAAGTCGCTATCAAAAGCAGAATCTAAGCTGGAACTAAAAAAGGCACCCACAAATAAGCAGAAACCGAAACTGGCTACCAACAGTAAGCCAAGATGCCATTCGGGAACGGTACAACTTGCCCCAACGGCAAATCAAACAGCTACCCCGGCGATACCTGGAAAGCAATCCAAATGGACGAAGATCAAAAATAATGAACGGGCAAGGAATAAACACAATCGACCAGATGCGATCATCGTGAAAATAGAGGCAGTACTCAAAATGAGAAGAGCTTATGGAGACACACAAATTGTATCTATTATGCTGGAGTCCAAGACAGCAGCAAATATGGCAGATATACGCAAAATACGCATTGGCTGGGCAATCTGCCGAATCAAGGCAAGGGTACAGCCAACTCGCTGCTATATATGCAGTGGAAGGAACACGAGGCAACCAGCTTGGTGAAACAATCCATAGCCGAAACTCGCAAAGAGTGTTTAGCTGCAAGAAGACGTAGTCAAAAGGCAAGAGGAAGTTTCAGCTTCGAGATGTACACACATGCGTAACAAACGAAGAGGAAAATACTCAAGGAACTCATTAAAGGCAGCAAAGCAAATGCTTCAGTGACTTAAGCAACGCAGCCGACGCACAGTCATTCGGATTGGCATACAAATTGGTGATGGGCAAACTTGTCAAACAGCCAAATCCAAAATGCTCAGATATGCAGGAAAACATAGTGCAAACACTATTTCCCAGCCAGTCAGCTAACAATGCAGCATACTCATGCGACTATAACCAATTGGATTGGCATACAAATTGGTGATGGGCAAACCTGTCAAACAGCCAAATCCAAAATGTTCAGATATGCAGGAAAACATAGTGCAAACACTATTTCCCAGCCAATCAGCCAACAATGCAGCATACTCATGCGACTATAACCAATTGGAGACCATACAGCCGATTACAACTGCCGATGTCCTAGAAATAACAGCCAGGCTTAAGAACGACAAAGCACCTGGACCGAACAACGTGCCAAACCGCGTGCCCAAACTAATTATTGCCGCACGTCCAGACCTGTTCGTAGACACTTTCAATCGGTGCCTAATTGAAGGTGTGGTACCAAACAGGTGGAAGATACAGAAACTTGTACTCATACCAAAACCAGGATAGGAGCTCGAGATCCCCGAGAGCCCCCCACGGGGAAAATTCTAAAGAGAATTCTGTGCAACAGGCAACCAAGGGCTAGCCGACCACCAGTTTGGATACCGAAAGGGCAGAAGCACTTCACAAGCTATCGCGGAAGTAACTGCAATGACAAGCAGCGCAATTAAACAAACACGATCGGCAGGCGGAGACAAAAAATACTGCCAGATATGCATGCTTTACGTGAAAAATGCGTTTAACTCGGCCAACTGGGGCAAAATATTAGATGCACTGGATGCCCGCTGAGTATCACAATACTTGATACGAACCATCACAAGTTAACTACACAACAGGATACTAACATTCGCATCAATCAGAGCACAAAACGGAAGCAGTGCTGGTTAGCAGCCGCAAGAAGGTGGAAACGGCAACCACACGAAAAAACAAATAAGAAGACTGACGAGTGTACCCGACTACGAGAGCGCCGTTGCCTACATATACAGCCATACACACACATACTCATACATACACACAGTTCTGCACGTACTTAGCCATTGCGCGCACCTTTTAGCCCCCCACGCTCTATATCGCGGTACTTAATGTTGTATAACTTCCGTGTTTATTGTTCAATTTAACGAAATTCACAACGTAAATGAAAAATGGTCTACTTAATATGTGTGCGAAAAAGAAATTTGATCGGTTAAAAATTGTACCTTATAATCGATTTTTTCAAATTGTGGGGGTCAGGGGAGGAAATTCGAAAATCTAAAATAAACTCGTATAGCTTAGGAACATAACGAATCTAGATGCAAAATTTCGTTGCTCTAGCTCTTATTTTGCGCGCACTACTATACCCCCCCGGGGCACATAACGCCACTTTTGATGATGTATAGGCTCCGAGATTTTTGATCAATTTTACCCAGATTCATAACATGGATCAAGAGTGGACTAATTATTATATGTGCCAAAAATAAATTTGATCGGTTGAAAATTGTGCTTAATAATCGTTTTTTGCGAATTGCGAAGGTCAGGGGAGGAAATTGAAAAATCAAAAATAAACTCGTATAAACTACGAACATAGAATCTAGATCTCAAGTTTGGTTGCTCTAGCTCTAATAGTCTCTGAGAAACAGACGGTCAGACGGACAGACAGACAGACGGACAGGGCTAGATGAACTCGTCTTGTAGTCCTGATTCAGAATATATACTTTATGGGTTCTCCGATGATTATTTCTATGTGTTACATACTTTTGGATTCTGCACATTTCAAATAGCTCCGCTTTGCTTCTTTTTTACAAAAAGTCAAAGGGGCTAAAAACATGCACTTCGAGCTGTTGTGCGCCCCTATTAGTCCCCTGCGCAATATAGCACTATATTTATTGTTGTATTACATTCGACTTTTTTTAGCCCGTTTGGCTTTAAAAAAAAGTCATAAAGGGAGCTAATTGAAATATGCAAAATCGAAAAGTATTTAAAAGGCAGAAATAATTACCTATGACCCCATTAAATATATATATTTTTGATCGGGACGACAAGAAGAATCAATCTAGCCATGTTTTTCTGTCGTTCCGTCCGTGCTTCTCAAAAAATGTGTTAATGGTCGTACGCATGCCGTGTATAATGCTGTATATAATGTTGATGATCGCAATCCGCCGCAAAAGAAGTCTTTCACGATGCTTTACTACATGTTCGAGCACTATATTGATCGGTTAGAGTACGATGATGATGTCTACATGGATTCCAAAACAACTAGAGCATTTTCTGTAATCTATTGATAGCTCAAAGCCACAGATTATTGGTCACGCAGGAAAAGGTAATACCGAAGAACTTGGTCTGATGTATCACGAATTCAAGACGACTAGCCGAGTCTATCTAGCCCTATCCATCTGTCTGTCCGTCCGTCCGTCTTTTTGAACGCATGTATATCAGAGACTACAAGAGCAGGAGTAACCAAATTTGGAATCTAAATTATTAATTTTCGTACGCTATACGAATTTGTTTTAGATTTTTGAATATTTTCCCCTGACCAACGCAATACCAAAAAAAAGATTTGTAACACAACCAATTGGATTTCTTTTTAGCACACATAAGACCATTCTTGATCCACATTGTGATGTTCGATAAGTTTAAAAAAAAACAAGTAAGAAGTCTGTAGTCGAGAATACCCGACAACGAGAGACCCTTTGCCTACATACAGAGCCATACACACACGTACTCACACAATGTGCAATGTACACACACGTTTTCTAAGCCCCCGCGCTCCATTTTGCGATACTTAATGTTCTGTAATTTCCGAACATAACGAATCTAGAGTCCAAATTTCGTTGCTCTAGCTTTTATTCTGCGCTCACCACTTAACTCCCACGGGCAACATAACACCACATTTAAAGAATAATCATTTTTCAAATTGCGAAGGTCAGGGGAAAAAATTCATAAATCTTAAACAAACTGGTCTAGCTTACAAAAATAACGAATATAGATTTCCAATTTGGTTACTCTAGGTCTTCTAGTCTCTAAGAAACAGGCGTTCATACGGACGGACGGACGGACGGACGGACGGGCGGACGGACGGACGGGCGGACGGACAGACGGACAGACAGACGGACAGAGCTAGATGAACTCGTCTTGTCGTCCTGATTCAGAATATATATACTTTATGGGGTCTCCGATGATTATTTTTATGTATTAGATACTTTTGGATTTGCACATTTCCATTAGCTCCGCTTTGCTTCTTTTTTTATGGCAAAGGGTCATAGAGCCGACCACATCAGCTTAGGTCCTAGAAATAGCAGCCAGATTAAACAAGCAGGAAATCTTCATGCGTTCATACGGTCGGACAGACGGACAGACTGATATAGCTATATCAACTCGTCTTGTCGTCCTGATGAAGAATATATATATTTTATGGGGTCTCCGATGATTATTTATATATGTTACATAACAACAGTGGCTATCTGACCACCAGTATGGCTTCCAAAACGGCAGAAGCATTTTACAACAATAACCGAAGTAACGACAATGCGCTGGGCGGGTGGAGACAAAAAATACTGCCTGATATGCATGCTAGACATCAAAAATGCCATCAACTCAGCCAAATGGGGCAAAATTGTCAAAGCACTGGACGCAAGCATAATATTACCCTACTTTCTAATAGTTACCAGAAGCTACTTTGGTAGTAGAATATTATTTATTTATTTATTACTTAAAAGGTAAACAATATAATTATTAACCTACTACAGGGTTTAAGCACTAGGTGCCAGGGCTATCAGCTCTACTTTGTATTTACATATATATTTACAAGTGTATATTCTTAATGTTGTGCTAAAAGAGTTATAAAAGCTTAAATTTTGTTGGAGAGACCAATATCGGTGATGAATTTTATTAGTATACGGATGTTGTTTTCTGCAGGATTGATTAGAGTGTTTGAGGGGAGTGTAGGTAAGGTCTTCCGTATATGATTAAGTTTAGTGCATCCATCCAGAATGTGAATTGTGGTTAACGGAGATAAACTGCAAAAAGGGCAGGAAGGAGCGTTGGTTCCTTTAAGAAGGTGGCCATGGGTGATGGCGGAGTGGCCAATGCGAAGACGGGAATAAATTCTTGAATGGTGAGGGTTAACGTTGCAGGAACATTTGATGAAGTTGCCAAATTGGTTGAAGTGTTTGTAGCTATGAGAGCTCTAAGCCGCAGCCTTAGCAGTTTCGTCCGCCAAAGATTCCCGAGTGACCAGGAGTCCACATTAGTTGAATGTGTTTGTTGTTAATTAAAATATCTCTGATTTTGGAAGTTAAGAGGTTGGTGTTCTTGAAGTTGTTGATTGATGAAATAGATGAGTAGCTATCGGTGCATATAACGTGTGGTTGGGAACTGGCCGCTACATATGTATCTGCCTGAAGGATAGCATACGCTTCGACAGTGAAAATTGAGCAGTGATCAGTAAGTCTTCCGGATGAAATTATTGTATTGTCTATTGTTTTAACTTTTGAGAAAGATGTGTAGGCATTCGTTTTGGTCTGCCTTTTCGTCAATGTAAGTCTTTGCGGAGTTCTCTAAACCCGCAGCCTTTGCAGTTTTGTCCGCCAATTCGTTGCCTAATATTCCCGAGTGACCAGGAATTCACATTAGTTGAATATGTTTGTTGAGGATTAAAAGATCTCTGATTAAAAAAGTTAAAGGATTGGTGTTTTTGTAATTATTAATTGATGAAATAGATGAAAAGCTGTCAGTGCTGCAAATTTATCTGCGTGCAGAATAGCGTACGCTATACAGAAAAAATTGTGCAGTGATCGGCAAGTCTGCCCGAAGATATTATCGTTTTGACAGCTTTCACTATTGAATATGATGTGTAGGCATCTGTTTTGGATCCATCCGTGTATAGAAACATTTTGTTGCGATGTGGAAGGTCATTAGTTATTTGAGAGAAGAAAGGTCGATATTGCCGTGTGCTTGTGAGTCTTTTTGGAAGGTTTGGTAGTTCAAGAATGCAGGAGCTCCGGTCGCATTGCCAGGAAGGTGCCAGGGTTTTTTTTTTGGTAAGCACAGGAGCGAGCTTGATGTGGAGGTTTTGTGCTAGATTTAGAGGTCTCTGGATCGATGATACCTTTTTTGGCGATCGTTTGGCGTTGAGAGACGCTTTGATTTTGCGTTTGTTGCAGATGTGTATTATTTTGCGTTTCTCTAGAGACAGTTTGGCCCCTAAGGAGAGGGTCCAATTGTTGATAGTATATAAATGTTCTTGTAGGTGTTTTTGACCATACTAGTGCTGCTGACACCAATAATATATTGCCCCGTTCACTGATCGTACGAAAGGCGTTCGAAATTTTTGAATTACTTGTTTGTAATTGATAGGGTTGTGTGTGTTTTGGGTGTTTTTGTATATATACTAGGCCTTTTGCTTGTTGTCTCTTAATGTGGCTAAGTCCTTTTTAATATTATTATTATTAATATTAAGTGGGTGGCAGTTCTGATTGACTTATGGGAGAATCCAATATCTTTGTTACTGTTAATTGAAGAGAGAAATTTGAATGAAGATGTGGGAAGTGGTAGCTGCCGTACAGAGAGTCTAAAGCGGTAGATGAAAAAAATGGGAGCAGGTTAGATGAAAAAAAGGATAAGTCAACATGTAAGCGGTAAGTGGAAAACTGGGTAAGCTTTCCATTGTTAAGGCAGCAGAAGTTGCGTCTGCCCCTATCTTTGGATTTTGGTAAGATAATAAAAGGTTCCAAGCGGTAAAGTCACGAACGATGATAGATGCCGAACTGAGGTTAGCAAAAATATCGGAATAATCTGGGGCTGCTATAGTTTGGTTTGGAGGTATATATGCGTTAACAACTGTGATTTTGAAGGCGATGTTCATTTCCATCGTAGGTTAGGATATACTGGAAGTTGTTTGGATGGTTGAGTGTGGAATGTCATTTTTAATTAAGAGAGCGATGCCCTGTTTGTTGGAAGAAATAGTTAAAGTATTTATTTGAAATCATAGCACTAAGGTAGTGTTTAATATGTGTTTCTTGCAAGGCGTTTATGTCAGGATTGTGTTCTTTAATTAGTACCTGCAGTTCCAAAAAATTATTATGTAGACCGTTTAAGTTCCATTGAATAATAGACAAAGACATAAAAAGGATTTTAAGAAAAAACAAAAAAAAAAAAGAAAAGAAAAGAGTATTCATAGAAATTTGGCTTATATAAGAGTGCAGGTGTGAGTAATTAAGTAGAAGAGAGCGAACCACTCATGACTAACGCGGATGCAACGATAAAAAAATGCACTGGCATGGGCATACGTCATGAAGGGCACGCCGAATGTATTAAATGCGTTCGTTATTTTGAGTCTTCTTCTTCGCTGACGTCAAAATCCGACGAAGGAAGGTTGTTGTGAGTAAAAAAAGATGAGTTATATTTAGTTGGAGTGAGTGATTATGTTGATGAGTTGTAACTGTTGTTATTGTTATTGTTTGAGTTAGTAGAGTATATTGCTTGAGTGTTTTTTGTATTATTTTGTGTATTGCATTCGCTGTCCGCTGAAGGCATGATAGAACTGGATTTTTTTGGTGAAGTTTGTTGATTGCTGACAATGGTTTTTTTAGATCTGGTTATATCCGCCTTGTGGGCAAGAGATTTTCGTCTGTCCGTCTGTATGAACGCCTGTTTCTCAGAGACTATAGGAGCTAGAGCAACCAAACTTGAAATCTAGATTCATTATGTTGGTAGGTTATACGAGTTTGTTTTTGATTTTTGAATTTCCTCCCCCGACCCCCGCAAATCAAAAAAAAAGGATTATTAAGCACAATTTTATATTAAGTAGGTCATTCTTTATCTACGTTGTGAATTTCGTTAAAATTGAACAATAAACACGGAAGTTATACAACATTAAGTACCGCTCTATAGAGCGTGGGGGGCTAAGAGGTGCGCGCAATGGCTAAGTACGTGTAGAACTGTTTCTTTTTGCCCAGCGGGCATGGTTAGAGTACAGAAAACCGTACTTGCACCGAAGAGAAAAATAAAACAGTACGTGTCAAAAAAAACCGAACAAACTATTACTAGTGTGCGAATCCGAATATAAACGAGAGCTGATTTCCGCTTTGATTAAAGACGTCTTTACAAGGCAAGTGTTAGGCGATGACTGAGTAGAATATTAATGTATGCATCAACACATCCATTAACACATCGTTATTGGAGGAGATACAGAAGGCTTAGTACTTGGGTCCTTACTATACATACATACATACTATACATATACGATGGAGTATTGCGCTAAGTCTCCCGGAGGGGATCAGCTGACAGGCGTTGCCGATGATACCGCATTAGTGGCTGTGGCCAAAATGCTCAATAACGCCACCACAAAATGCTCCACATGTGGAAACGGCAACCATACAAGTGGGATCAACGACCATCTCATTCAAACCAGCGATCAAATATCTGGTTATTATGCTGGACCACCGGCTTACATATAAGCACATATGGAATATGCTAGTATGAGAGCCGAAGATGCAACAGTTGCCATAAGCAGAATGTTGGCGAATACTAACGGTCCTAAACTAGTTAGCAGGCGAGTTATGGCTGGACTGGTGAGGTCAACAATCTTACACGGCTACGAGATATAGGCCAAGCCAATGGAAATACCAACATACAGCCGGAACTGCAAGTCAATACAGACGATTCGCCCTTACGGTCGCCTGCTGGTATCGAACTGTATCCGGGGACGCTGCACGAGTGGTAGCCAGTTTGACTCTACTGCAGCTGCTAACAACTCACTCGCAATTACGTTTAGAAACCATAAGCCAATGGCAAACAATCTGGATTGGTGCCTCTAGTGGCAACTGGACCAGGAAGCTGATACCAAAGATAGTCCACAGGAAATTACAAAAACATGGGCACGTGGACTTCTACACTGTCCAACTCATGACTGGTCATGGCTGGTTAAGAAGCTAACTTTATCGCTTCGAGCAAGACAGAAGTTGACTCTGTGACCACTGTGGCGACAAATACGAAGATGTAGAGCATGTATTTTTCGATTCCCCACTATATTGTGCTTTACAGCATTTCCGCGATCTTCTACTCCAGTAAATTGTTATTCTCTTAACTGTTTTGTCCTTTAATTCTAAATTTTATAATTTATTTATTTATTTATATATTTATTTAATGTCAACTATAAGCAGTCAAACATAAATTAAAAATTTTAGCCCCCACGCCCTATGAGGGCAGTCCGATAAGTACTTAGCCCCAGAGCCCAATGGCATCACTTTAGGCAGAGAAATTTACTATCGTGTAGTACATTCCTTAGACGGCTACTGTCGAAATTTTTACGGACTCGTAGTTTTGTTTTGACAGCGTGTGGAAGCAGTCGTGTTCGCGGATTTTAGAAAAATGGAGAAAGATCAATATAGATCAGTGATTCGATTCTTGTTTTTGGAAGGAAAATCGCGCGAAATCAAAGAGCGCTTAGATGCTGTGTACGGTGACTCTTCTCCTTCGATGGCGACTGTCAAAAATTGGTTTAACGAGTTTCAACGTGGTCGCACGTCGGTTTTTGATGAGCCACGCTCTGGAGCCCCGAAAACGGCTACCACGGAGGATAGCATGAGAAAAATCGACGATCTCGTATTGGCAGATCCCCGATTGAAAGTGCGCGAGCTAGCTGAGACACTAGGCATCTCAAAAGACCGCGTGGGTCATATCCTGCATGAAATTTTGGGCATGAGAAAGCTGTCGGCACGATGGGTGCCGCGTTTGCTCACTCCGGACAACAAGCGCAACTATGAGACCACTTCAGAACAGTATTTGACGCTGTTTAAACGCAATCCCAAGGACTTTCGAAACCGTCGACGAAACATGGATCCACTGGTACACACCAGAGACCAAGGAACAGTCGAAACAGTGGACTTCACCAGGTGAGCCTGCTTCGAAGAAGGCAAAGACTGTCCTATCGGCCGGAAAGGTGATGGCCACCATTTTCTGGGATTCACAAGGTGTGAGAAGGGTAAAACAGTCACAGGACTGTACTATGCCGAATTATTGGGCCGATTCGCGCCGAATTGCAGAGAAAACGTCCCCATTTGGCGAAGAAAAAAGTGCTCTTCCATCATGATATAGCACCGGCTAACACCTCTGCTCTCGCCACGGCCAAATTGGTCGAATTGGGTTACGAACTGCTACCCCATCCACCGTGTTCTCCAGATTTGGCCCCATGTGACTTTTTTTGTTTCCAAACTTGTAAAAAAGAAGCAAAGCGGAGCTATTGGAAATGTGCAAAATCGAAAAGTATGTAACAGGTAGCAATAATTATCGGAGACCCCATAGAGTATATATATTCTTGATCAGAACGACAAGACGATTCGATCTAGCCCTGTCCGTCTGTCTGTCTGTCCGTCTGTCCGTCCGTTCATCCGTCCGTCCGTCTGTCCGTCCATCAGTATGAACGCCTGTTTCTCAGAGATAATAAGAGCTAAAGCAACCAAATTTTAAATATATATTTAAATTAGATTTATACAAATATAACGCTATACGAATTTGATTTTGATTTTTAAATTTGCTCCCCTGACCCACGCAATTAAAAAAAAAACGAATGTTAAGCACAATTTTCAACCGATTGAATTTCTTTTTGGCACACATCATAATTAGACCATTCTTGATCTATGTTGTGAATATGGGTAAAATTGATCAAAGAACTCGGAAGATATATATTATGAAAAGTGGTGTTATTGTGCCCGTTTAGTAGTGCGCGCAAAATAAGAGCTAGAGCAGCGAAATTTGGAATCTAGATTCGCTATGTTCATAGTTTGATTTAGATTTTCAAATTTCCTTTACTGATCATCACAATTTTAATCGATTATAAGGCACAATTTTCAACCGGTCAAATTTCTTTTTGCACACATATTAATTAGAATATTCCTGATGTACTTTGTGAATTTCGTTAAGATTGAAAAATAAACACGGAAGTTATACAACATCAAGTATCGTGCTATAGAGCGTGGGGGGCTAATAGGCGCGCGCAATGGCTAAGTACGTGCAGAACTGTGTGTATGTATGAGTATGTGTGTGTATGGATGTATATGTAGGCAAAGGGGCTCTTGTAGTCAGGTACACTGGACTACAGATTTCTTACTTGTTACTTTTGTTGTTGTTGTATACGCTCTCTCAGTTATTAGTTGTTATTTGTGTTATTTATGTTTACATTTTCGGCTGCAGTAGAAATTCAATAACAACTTATCTTCCGCTAGTTTTGCTAAATTTTGGTTTTTGCTTTACTATTATCTATTCCTTTTTTTTCTCTTTCGTGCGCAGTACACTATTTAGTTTGAGCTTATTCATCATGTTTGTCTGCTGTGCAAAAACTGGTAAATGCCCATCTGACATCGAAGTTGATGTTATTGATTGATGGATGTGTGACAACATCATATACATTAACTGTGCCGATTATACAGCCAGAATCAAATACGAGTCTTATTGCTTTCAAAGTTCATGAGGCAGAGAAGGCGTGGTTTTGATGCCCTTAGAGTGACGTTCTTAGAGCGACTGCATGGGAACTTTAAGAATTTGGATGATAATTTTAATAACTTAAAATTATCGTCCCAATCGTCTGAACCAATGATAAATTTACCTTCTTTGTCTGGTTCAATAACTTTGCCTACCCCAATGCTATGTCAATTATCATAATAGTTTTTACTGAAACTTGGTTAAAGCCCGAATTTGCCGATTTATCTATTTTCTGTAATAGATATACCTGTTTCAGACAAGACCGTTCACTTCGCCTTGGTGGTACTTATTGCTGTTCGCTCTAGCCTTCCATCTCAGTTAATAGTCATTGACAGTTCGTTTAATATTGAATTTACGGCTGTAAATATCAATATAAAGAATATTAATTTAGTTATAGCCTCTACATATATTCCTCCACATTCGCAATGATTTCTTGCTTGTTTTTGGCGATTTTAATCTTCCAAATATGGACTGGTCACACTTTCGGAATACCTCTTATGTTGTGTCACCAGGTACTCTCAATGAATTTATAGAATCAATATTAGAACTTTCTGTCTGTCGGTTAATGCTGTCCGAAATGGTAATGAGCGTTTGCTTGACCTAATTTTTGCATCGGACCCTTCTAATGTTACAATAGAGCAAACTAGTACTCTCCTTGTTCCGGAAGATCGACATTATCTTACTTTAAAAGTACTATTTGAGTTGCCTACGTTTGAAGAATTATCTTCGTAAAGCTCTGGGGTTTTAAAAAATTTAAATTTTCTATACTTAATGTACTTATTTCCAAAACTAGTTGGGCGCCTTTATACGTTTGTTCTGACATTAACAAAGCCACTTCAAACTTTTATAATATTTTGAATAAACTTTTTGATAGTTGCGCACCTTTGGTGCTCTATAAGAGGATGCATGGTTCTCTAAGGAATTAGCAATGCTTTAAAATATGAAATCCAGATATTATAAACGATTTAAGTCTACAAGAAACTTACTGATTTATCTCTGTATGTTATTGACTGAACAAACTTTACCTCATGCAATACGCTTTGTTATAATAATTATTTAGGGCCTTGCCGTTCACAATTTCGTCAAAATCCTAAACAATTTTTAGCTCCTTTGCCTTTTTGTAAAAAAGAAGCAAAGCGGAGCTAATGGATTTGTGCAAAATCCAAAAGTATGTAACACATAGAAATAATCATCGGAGATCCCATAAAGTATATATATTCTTGATCAGGACGACAAGACGAGTCGGTCTAGCCATGTCCGTCTGTCCGTCCGTCCGTCTGTATGAACGTCTGTTTGTCAGAAACTATAAGAGCTAGATCAACCAAATTTTAAACTTAGATTTGTTATTTTCGTACGCTATACGAGTTTGTTTTCAATTTTTGAATTTGCTTCCCTGACCACCGCAATTTGAAAAAATCGATTATAAGGTACAATTTTTATCCGATCAAATTTCTTTTTGCACACATATTGAGTAGACCATTCTTCATCTACGTTGTGAATTTCGTTAAAATTGAACAATAAACACTGAAGTTATACAACATTAAGTTCCGCGCTATAGAGCGTGGGGGGCCCGAAGGTGCGCGCAATGGCTAAGTACGTGCAGAACTGTGCTGTTTTTTTTTTTTTTATTCAGAGTTAGGGTATACAGGAGGAAAAAAGCAATTTACATGATAACAAGTAAAGTACATATTAGGAAAGATAAAGTGTACAGTAGAAGAAGAATTAACATTGGTGGAAGGGGGGGGCGGGGGGCAGTTAGGCAGACCGCGGGACTGCCGTCAGGCTATATTTCACGATCTAGTGGGTAAGGGGGGAAATGTGTTTTGCTGGCATTACACCAACAGATCCTCTGATCGGCGCAGTCGTTCTCTGCGGCGCAAGTCCTTCATTATTGTTGCCGCAAAGTTGGCAACTGTATCCCAGTCCTCTTGGCTGTCAAACATTTTGCCCACTATATTCTCTGGGGTCAGCCGTCCATATTGGACCCGCACTCCTTCGTATAGTGGGCATTGAAGTGGTCGCAGAGTGGGCTACTCTCCAGCTTGAAGTGGTAGAGGTAGCTTCTAAAGCAGCCATGGCCCGTCATAAGTTGGGCTGTATGGAAGTCTACCTGTACATGTTTCCTTAGAATCCAGGGGACTAAATTTGGTATGAGCCTCCTGGTCCATTTGCCACTAGTTGCACCACACCATAATTGTTGCCACCTATTTGCGTTTTCTAGTCGCAAGTGGGCTCTGCCTGATGTACCGGCTTGCGGTCGAATTGCTAGTAGCTGCAAAGGGGTCATGCCGGCTACTACTAGTGCCGCTTCCTCAGATACGGTTCGATAGCAGCAGGCGACCCTAAGGGCGCATCGTCTGTATGCTGATTTGCAGCTCCGACTGTAGGTTGGGACATCCATGGCCGCTGCCCATACTTCGCAGCCATACAGTAGTGTAGATCTCACTACTCCCGCTATAAGTCGCCTACTTGCCTGTTTCGGGCCATGCGTGTTTACTAGCATTCTACTAATGGCAACAGTTGCGGCTTCCGCTTTCCTGCCGGCATATTTAAGGTGGTGTTTATATGTAAGCCGATGGTCCAGCATCACACCCAGGTACTTGATTGCTGGTTTTGATGTGACCGACGTAGAGCCCACTCATATGATTGCCGTTTATACCTTCTTGCGGCTGCTGAACAGCACTGCTTCGTTTTTTTCTTCTGCCAAACTAAGGCCGTTCTCGTACATCCACTGTATGATCGTGTCGATTGCTGAAGCGCATTTTGTGATGGCGTTGTTTAGTATTTTGGCCACCGTCACCAGTGCGATGTCATCGGCAAAACCGGTCAACTGGCACCCTTCCGGTAGATTTAGTCGCAGTACGTCATCATACATGACGTTCCATAGTAAGGGCCCAAGTACTGACCCCTGTGGTACTTCTGCAGTTACGATGTGTTGGTGCTGTTCTCTGCTTGTTGCGAACGTTAGTATCCTGTTGCTGAGGTAGCTTTTAATAGTGCGCATCAGGTAGTGTGACACTCCGCGGGCGTCCAGCGCATCCAGTATTTTTCCCCAATTGGCTGTGTTGAACGCGTTTTTCACGTCAAGCTTGCAAATCAGGCAGTACTTTTTGTCGCCACCTGCCCACCGCGTCCCTTTGATTGCACTGCTAGCTAGCGCCGTTACTTCTGCGATGGCTTGTGCAGTACTTCTGCCCTTCCGGAATCCGTATTGGTGGTCGGATAGCCCTCTGTTTCTTGTCAGCTCCATATCCAGCCGGTTACAGAGGATTCTCTCAAGGATTTTCCCCGTGGTGTCTAGCATGCAAAGCGTTCGGTATGAGGAGGGGTTTCCAGTGTCCTTCCCTGGCTTTGGTATGAGTACCAGTTTCTGTACCTTCCACCTGTTTGGTACCACACCTTCAATTAGGCACCGATTAAAGGTGTCTACGAACAAATATGGACGTGCGGCAATTATTAGTTTCAGCGCGCGATTTGGTACGTTATCAGGTCCAGGTGATTTATTGTTCTTTATCTTGGCTGCTATTTCTAACACCTCGGCGGCTGTGATCGGCTCAATATTATCCAGATGATTGTAGCCGTCGTATGGGTGTTCTGTACTGTTGGCTATCTGGCTGGGAAATAGTGTACACTCTATATTTTCCAGCATATCTGGACATTTTGGTGTTGGCTGTCTGTTGAGTTTGCCCATAACTAGCTTGTACGCCAGTCCGAATGGCTGAGCGTCGGCTGCGTTGCAGAGGTCTTTGAAGCATTTTGCTTTGCTACCTTTAATAGGTGTGTATACGTGCCAAAACTAGGGCTTCCTCTTGCTCTTTGGCTGCGTCTTCTTGCAGCTAGGCATTCCTTGCGAGCTTCGGCTATGGACTGGTTCCACCAGGGGACTGGTTTTCTCATGTTCATTCCATTCACCGATCGCCTCATCGCCATGTCACATGCAGTCTTGACCAATGCTGCTAGTTGTTCTGCGCTGTCATTGGCGTCCCCACTGACTATACCATTGCCGATACAGTCCAGTAGCAGTTCAGCGTTTAGCGTTTGCACCTTGTACCCCAAATGTTTGCTGGCACAGCTTCCCTGCATGCGATTGGATGTCTCGATGAGGATGGCGAAGTGGTCGCTTTGGGTGTATGCTCCAGATACTTGCCACTTGGTTGATCTTGCAATAGCCGGGCTTTTGTCGCGCGCATCAAGGGCAATACATTGTGCGATGTCTTCGAATTCAGACAGGGTATGCTTGGGGCTATATAGCAGCTATATACTGTGACTCCGTCACAAACCGCTCTTACATACCCCCTACCCGCAGCTCGGAGTGATAGCTGGCCCGGTGGTTGTCCACAACTCCATATAGCTGCGTTCCCAGCGCTGTTTGCG
This sequence comes from Zygothrica quintamaculata, assembly GCA_037044455.1. NCBI lineage: Eukaryota > Metazoa > Arthropoda > Insecta > Diptera > Drosophilidae > Zygothrica > Zygothrica quintamaculata. The sequence goes on along the minus strand of JBAMBS010002623.1, from coordinate 19,236 downwards.
TGCCAGATGCCCTCCTGTTTGGTCGTGTATTGCTCGCAAATTATGACGAAGTCTACCCTTTCCTCTAGGACCGTCTGCTCCACCAGATCTTGAGCCGCCCTGCAATGGTTTAAGTTATGTTGCAGGAACTTAACCATTTTTTGTCGTTTTTAGCGCTCTTTGGTATTCGGGGCACATTCTGCTCATTGTAGAATGCGCTGCCAATTTGCCTTCGATGTTTTTTCTACAGCATACTATGCACGCTGGCGGATTTTGGCATTCTTTACTGCTATGGCCAGATTGGCCGCACTTGTAGCAAGTTCCATGTGGCACAGGATGTTTGCTTCTGCATCTGGCGGCTGTGTGCCCGTAGCCCATGCATTTATAGCATCGGATAGGCTCCACCCTTGCCTTGATTCGGCAGATCGCCCAACCAATGCGTAGCTTACGCATATCTCTTAGCTTATCTGCAGCCACGGATTCCAGCATAATAGAGGCGATTTGTGTACCCCCATACGCTCTCCTCATTTTGGGGGTTGCATCTATTTTGCTCTCGAGGCTCGCCGATATCGCGTCAATCACATCCTGATACGTGCTGTCTCCCTCGATGCCATGGATTTCAACCAACAGCTTCTCGTTCGCTTCCCTAACCTCAGCTTTGCCATTCAGCGCCTCCTTAATCGCGCTGTACACTTGGTGTGTAAAGGGATCAGCGTTCCTCTGCATACGGAACAGGAGGTCACCAGATGCAGTCTTCCTAATCCCATGGACACTGTCTTTGAGGCTTTGCATCGTTGGGGCCGCCTTGACCAGCTTGAGCATATCCGCGTATGATGCGGCTTCAGAGCATTTCACAATGATGGCATCTGGGCAACTGTGTTTTTGCCTTGTTCGATATCCGATATCCCTGATTTTGGTGGCGTCGTCTGCGTGGCGACTTCCTCCTTTTCCAGTGTGGACTTTAGCTGTACGGGCAGCATGGTTTGAAGCTCTTTCATCCTTGCTAACATTTTTTTGTGGCTGGAGTTTATTGAGCGTTGTATTGGCTCCTTTTCGTTCACCTGGTATAGGAATTCGTCAAGAATTGCTCCTAATTCAGTGATGAATCCAATGCAGGTCTTGGTCCTCTTGTGTTTCTTCTTTGGACTAGGCGTTTGGCTAGCAATCTCTCTGGCCCTTTTGGGGGTGGTGTTCTCTGCATCACCGACTTCTTGGATGGCAAAATGAGCTTGACGATCAGTGTTTCCTATAGCAGACGAGGGAGCCGGCGGAGACCGAGCCAACCTGGGTGCTTTAGCGAACACGGATGCTTCTGGGCTTGTCGCAGCGTGTGCCATGGCGTAACAGTGCATGGGGGAATGGGAGTTAGGGCCTCCAGAATCCGTGCCCTAGCCGTGGTTGTATCCTCGGCTGGATTTCCACATTTGTGGTTGCCACCTGGAGTAAAACAGTTATTTCTCGACATTCTACTCATTTTTTTTTTTATAAAAAGTTGCATTTTACCTACTGCCAGGGTGTTATGTTTTCCTACCCACACCGGGTATGGGAAGGGCTGCCTGCCGATACGACACAGACGCAGACCACTACGCCGCTCACTGTGAGTCATAAAAAGATTAAAAAGTAACGGACCTAGATGACTGCCCTGGGGAACTCCAGATGAAACCAATACGGACTTAGATAAAGATAACGCGTTGTATTCGCGATCGAAGGTAATCGTCAATCCAGCTAAGAAATCCCATCAACCTTAACTTATTAATTATGAGAGTGTGATTTACAGAGTCAAAAGCCTTACTAAAATTCGTATAAATAACATCAGTCTGCATTTTATTCTGAAATCCTTTGATAACAGAAGAACTAAATTCAAGTAGGTTAGTGGTAGTAGATCGTGATTTCACAAAACCATGTTGGGTAAGTGATGTTATTGAACTACAAAATGTTGAGGCTGAGACGTTATCAATTTCTCAAACACTTTAGGAATAGCGGACCATTTGGACATATGCCTAAAATTCTTAACATCCGACTTTGAACCATTCTTATGGAGAGGAATTATATATGATCCTTCCGAATGGTCGGGAATGAACAGGATGACGAAATACTCAAATAATTTATATAAAGATTTACATAGAGAACCAAAACAATATTTGAGTACACATGCTGGATAACAGGATTAAGAATGTGGTTAGAGGTATTTAGTCTGTACGGATAGTAGCTATCACGAGTCAAACCAGTAAGCGAGTACGTGGATTCAAAGAAATCTGCAAATAAATCGGCTGCCGCCTGATCAGAGTTTGCTGTCATGCCTTCATAATTAACAGAGTTGGGAAAAACATTTGCTTTACGCTTTGAATTAACAAAGTTAAATAATTGTTTAGGATTTTGCCGAAATTGTAAACGGCTATGAGATAAATAGGCATTGTAACAACGCGTGTTACACGAAACGAAATTTGTTTTTGCAATAACATAACGAGAGAAATCAAAGGTTCTACTCGTCGACTTAAATCTTTTATAATATCGAGATTTGACATTTTAAAGCGTTGCTAACTCTTCAGAAAACCATACAGGTCTATGGGACACTATATGAACGCAATTTATCAAAAAGAATATTTAATATATTATAATAGCTCGACGTAATCTTATTAATATCACAAGAAGAGTAATTGGGACCAGTTAGTCTCGTAAAGTAGAGATTAAAGTTTCTGAAAGTTGCAGTTTTTAAAGCATCTTGATTTAACCCCTCGGGTTAAATCTCTGAAGAGATTTTATTAGGCTCAGGCAAAATTAAATTGTACATTTGGGGTTGGATGATAACAATCTTCCAGGAAAACAAGAGAACAAGTTTGCTTTACTGTAGCATTAACCAACATGGTTCTGTGAAATCACTATCTACAATTACTAACTTACTTGAATTTAGTTCTTCTGTTATCAAAGGATTTCAGAATAAAATACAGACTGATGTTATTTATACGGACTTTAGTAAGGCTTTTGACTCTATAAATCACACTCTCATAATTAAAAAGTTGAGTTTGATAGGATTTCCTCAAGAACTTCTGAACTGGATCGACGATTACTTTCGATCGCGAATACAACGCGTTATTTTTAAATCATTTTTATCTAAGTCCGTATATCTTTCATCTGGAGACCCCCAGGGCAGTCATCTAGGTCCATTAATTTTTAATCTCATTAGCACCTTTGACATAAAAGAGAGCAAAACGGAGCTATTGGAAATGTGCAAAATCCAAAAGTATGTAACACATAGAAATAATCATCGGAGACCCCATAAAGTATATATATTCTTAATCAGGACGACAAGACGGGTCTATCTAACCCTGTGCGTCTGTCTGTCCGTCCGTCTGTCCGTCCGCATGAACGCCTGTTTCTCAGAAACAAGATATGTTATTTTCGTACGCAATACGAGTTTATTTTAGATTTTTGAATTTCCTCCCCTGACCCACGAAATACAAAAAAGAAGAACGATAATTAAGCACAATTTTCAACCGATTTAATTTCTTTTTGGCACACATCATAACTAGACCATTCTTGATCTATGTTGTAAATCTGGGAAAACCTGATCATAAATCTCGGAAGTTAGACATCATTAAAAGTGGCTTTATGGAGAAAGGGGGGTTTTATAGTGTGCGAAAAATAAGATCTAGAGCAACCAAATTCGGAATCTAGATTTATTATTTCTGTACGCTATACGAATTTGATTTTGATTTTTAAATTTGCCCCCCTGACCCACGCAATTAAAAAAAAAAACGAATGTTAAGCACAATTTTCAACCGATTGAATTTCTTTTTGGCACACATCATAATTAGACCATTCTTGATCTATGTTGTGAATATGGGTAAAATTGATCAAAGAACTCGGAATTTATACATTATGAAAAGTGGTGATATTGTGCCCGTTTAGTAGTGTGCGCAAAAAAAGAGCTAGAGCAGCGAAATTTGGAATCTAGATTCGCTATGTTCATACTCTATACACGTTTGATTTAGATTCTGAAATTTCCTTTCCTGACTATCACAATTTTAATCGATTATAAGGCACAATTATCAACCGATCAAATTTCTTTTTGCACACATATTAATTAGAATATTCCTGATGTATTTTGTGAATTTCGTTAAGATTAAAAAATAAACACGGAAGTTATACAACATCAAGTATCGTGCTATAGAGCGTGGGGGGCTAATAGGCGCGCACAATGGCTAAGTACGTGCAGAACTGTGTGTATGTATGAGTATGTGTGTGTATGGATGTATATGTAGGCAAAGGGGCTCTTGTAGTCAGGTACACTGGACTACAGATTTCTTACTTGTTACTTTTGTTGTTGTTGTATACGCTCTCTCAGTTATTAGTTGTTATTTGTGTTATTTATGTTTACATTTTCGGCTGCAGTAGAAATTCAATAACAACTTATCTTCCGCTAGTTTTGCTAAATTTTGGTTTTTGCTTTACTATTATCTATTCCTTTTTTTTCTCTTTCGTGCGCAGTACACTATTTAGTTTGAGCTTATTCATCATGTTTGTCTGCTGTGCAAAAACTGGTAAATGCCCATCTGACATCGAAGCTGATGTTATTGATTGATGGATGTGTGACAACATCATATACATTAACTGTGCCGGCTATACAGCCAGAATCAAATACCTGATTGCTAATAAATCTCGTCTAAGGTAGTGTTGCGAGTCTTATCGCGAAGCTGAATTGAACTTTCAAAGTTCATGAGGCAGACAAGGCGTGGTTTTGATGCCCTTTCAAGAATTTGTATTATAATTTTAATAACTTAAATTAATATCACAACAAGAGAACAATTGACACCAGTTAGTCTCGTAAAGTAGAGAGTTAAGTTTCGCAAAGTTGCTGTTTTTAAAGCATCTGGATTTAACCCCAGGGTTATCTGAAGAGATTTTTTTAGGCGCAGGCAAATCAAATTGTACATTTAGGGTTGGATGATAACTATCTTCCGGGAAAACAAGAGGACAAGTTTGCTTTACTGTAGCATTAGATGAGTCTGATGCAAAAACTACATAAATTAAACGCCCATTACAATTACGAATAGAATTAACCTGACAAGTTGATAGGCTTTATAGTGACTCAATAAATTCAATAACTACTACTAGTGACATAACATTAGGTAAGGTAGGATTATGTGACCAGTCTACATTTGGCAGATTGACATCTCCAAAAGCCAGCAAGTAATCAATGCTGGATAACTCGGACGAGATAGATCGGATGATGGACAAGTGTTCAGAATAAATTGCGGAATCTGAGTTAGGAGAAATATACGAACGGGCCACGTATAAATTAATATTATTAATATTAATTTTTACTGCTGTAAATTCAATATTTGATGGACTATCTATGAGTACTAACTCGAATGAAAGATTTGAACGGACAGCAATAAGTGCCATCACCATTGCGAAGAGAACGGTCTAGACGAAAGCAGGTGTATCTACTACAAAGTATATATAAGTCTGGTATTTCAGGCTTTAACCAGGTTTCGGTGAAAATTATTATATTAGAGTCAAAAGAAAAATTGTCTAGTAAAAACTTAGACAATTTTGACTTAAAATCTCCAACATTTCGATAAGAAATAAGTCATGAAGTTGTTAGTTTTTTGGTGTGATAGTAGTTGAAACGCCGTTAGGAATTTGTGGCAGCACAATCGGAGGCCGATTTCGAATTTTGGGAACAAATTATTTTATAACTAGATCATTGGGGCAGAAATTTTTGCAACAGAGTAAGTTGAAAACATCAGCCGGAACGATAATTCTAAAAGAGGATATTTCCCTAACATAATTAAAGTCAAATATGATAGTAAATATAAAATGGAGTGTACCCGATTACGAGAACTCCTTTGCCTACATACACATACATACACACACATACACACAGTTATACATCGTTACATGGCTGATAAGGCGATAGAAGGTACTAGATGGGTTGGAGGGGCAAAAAAGTATTGCTTTAATGGCACGCTCGACGTCAAAAATGCCTTTAACACGGCCAGATGCGAAGTCATATTGGATGCTCTGGCCAGCTTCGGTATCCCAGATTACCTCAGAAAGGTAGTCAGTCCCGCAAGGATCAGTTCTGGGCCCGCTTCTATGCAACATTATGTACGATGGTGTACTGCGATTTAGCCTGCCGAAAGATACACACATTGTAGGTTTTGCAAATGACGTAGCCATAGTATCAGTCGCGAAGCAACTTAGCGAAGCCATTGTACGTGTGCATCGGTCTAGAGTTAGCGACCCAAAAAACAGAAGCGGTACTGGTCAGTAGCCGCTAAAGGGTGAAAACCGCGCAGATCAAGGTAGGTGATACCCAGGTAACGTCACAACGGGCAATAAAATACCTTGGTGTCATGCTTGACACGAGAATGTCCTCCCGGGAACACCTGCAATATATCCAGAATAGGCAGCTGACTCGATATGCGCGCTTTCCAGAATTATGCTTAATACAGCGCCGTTGTTACTGATGAGTGCAAAGCAAAGATATTATATGCAGCACCGGTATGGTACGGAGCGATGAACGTGCCGTCATACAGTCGATGAGTGCGCGCAACCTACCGCCTATGCGCTATTCGAGTTAGCTAAGCATTCCGAACAATGTCCGATGAAGCAGTTCTTGTTATTACATGATAACAATCGAGGACCTAACCATTGAAGCTAAGGGATCGAACGTTGGCAGCTTCGATGGGATACCTCGCAAAAGGGTAGATGAACGCATAAAATAAACTAACCTTCACTGTGTACCGACGTGTTTTTGTGTTCTCCGTATTAACTTTTATGTATTTTGTTTACTTTCAATTTAAATATATCAAAACTAATTCAATTTAATCAAAATAAACCTAACTTCGTTCTGTTAGAGGTGTTGGTGCTAACTAACGCGCTTAATTTAATATTTTTTCGTTGCGTCCAAATATTTTATATGTGTTTTAATTGTACTTCTTTACATTTTGTTTTCGTTTTATTTTTTGCTCTTGTTATGTGTATTTGTATGCAGCTGTGGTAAGTTGATATTATTTCGGTAATTATTACTGTTTGTATTTTGTGCAAATCCATTTTAACCCCTTAGCCACAAAAAAGAAGCAAAGCGGAGCTAATGGAAATGTGCAAAACCCAAAAGTATGTAACACATAGAAATAATCATCGGACACCCCATAAAGTATATATATTCTTAATCAAGACAACAAGACGAGTTGATTTAACCCTGTCTGTCTGTATGAACGCCAGTTTCTCAGAGACTATAAGAGCTAGATCAACCAAATTTTAATCATAGATACGTTATTTTCGTACGCTATACGAGTTTGTTTTAGATTTTTGATTTTCCTCCCCTGACCCACGCAATTAAAAACAAATAAGAAGTCTGTAGTCGAGTGTACCCAACTACGAGAGCCCCTTTGCCTACATATACAGCCATACACACACATACTCATACATACACACAGTTCTGCACGTACTTGGCCATTGCGCGCGCCTTTTAGCCCCCTCGCTCTATAGCGCGGTACTTATTGTTGTATAACTTCCGTGTTTTTCGTTCAATTTTAACGAAACTCACAACGTAGATGAAGAATGGTCTACTTAATATGTGTGCGAGAAAGAAATCTTATCGGTTGAAAATTGTACCTTATAATCGTTTTTTTCGATTTGCGGGGGTCAGGGGAGGAAATTTAAAAATCAAAAACAAACTTGTATAGCGTACGAACATAACAAATCTACGTTCCAAATTTCGTTTTTCTAGCTCTTATTTTGCGCGCACGACTATACCCCCCCGGAGCCCGTAACGCCACTTTTGATGATCTATAACTTCCGAGCTTTTTGATCAATCTTACCCAGACTTACAACATCGATCAAGAATGGTCTAATTATGATGTGTACCAAAAATAAATTTGATCGGTTGAAAATTATGCTTAATAATCGTTTTTTTCGATTTGCGGGGGTCAGGGGAGGAAATTCAAAAATCAAAAACAAACTCGTATAACCTACGAACATAACGAATCTAGATTTCAAGTTTGGTTGCTCTAGCTCTTATAGTCTCTGAGAAACAGGCGTTCATACAGACGGACAGACGGACAGACAGACGGACAGGGCTAGATGAACTCGTCTTGTCGTCCTGATTCAGAATATATATACTTTATGGGGTCTCCGATGATTATTTCTATGTGTTACATACTTTTGGATTTTGCACATTTCCAATAGCTCCGCTTTGCTCTTTTTTTACAAAAAGGCAAAGGGGCTAAAAAAACGATTATTAAGCACAATTTTCAACCGTTGGATTTTTTTTTTGGCACACATCATAATTAGACCATTCTTGATCTATGTTGTGAATATGGGTAAAATTGATCAAAAAACTCGGAAGTTATACATCATGAAAAGTGGTGCTATTGTGCCCGTTTAGTAGTGCGCGCAAAATAAGAGCTATAGCAACGAAATTTGGCATCTAGATTTGTTATGTTCATACGCTATACAAGTTTGATTTAGATTTTCAAATTTCCTTTCCTGACCATCACAATTTTATTCGATTATAAGGCACTATTTTCAACCGATCAAATTTCTTTTTGCACACATATTAATTAGAATATTCCTGATGTACTTTGTGAATTTCGTTAAGATTAAAAAATAAACACGGAAGTTATACAACATCAAGTATCGTGCTATAGAGCGTGGGGGGCTAATAGGCGCGCACAATGGCTAAGTACGTGCAGAACTGTGTGTATGTATGAGTATGTGTGTGTATGGATGTATATGTAGGCAAAGGGGCTCTTGTAGTCAGGTACACTGGACTACAGATTTCTTACTTGTTACTTTTGTTGTTGTTGTATACGCTCTCTCAGTTATTAGTTGTTATTTGTGTTATTTATGTTTACATTTTCGGCTGCAGTAGAAATTCAATAACAACTTATCTTCCGCTAGTTTTGCTAAATTTTGGTTTTTGCTTTACTATTATCTATTCCTTTTTTTTCTCTTTCGTGCGCAGTACACTATTTAGTTTGAGCTTATTCATCATGTTTGTCTGCTGTGCAAAAACTGGCAAATGCCCATCTGACATCGAAGTTGATGTTATTAATTGATGGTTGTGTGACAACATCATATACATTAACCGTGCCGGCTATACAGCCAGAATCAAATAACTGATTGCTAATAAATCTGGTCTAAGGTAGTGTTGCGAGTCTTATCGCGAAGCTGAATTGAACTTTCAAAAGTTCATGAGGCAGACAAGGCGTGGTTTTGATGCCCTTAGAGCGACGTTCTTAGAGCGACTGCATGGGGCTTTTAAGAATTTGTATTATAATTTTAATAACTTAAATTAATATCACAACAAGAGAACAATTGACACCAGTTAGTCTCGTAAAGTAGAGAGTTAAGTTTCGCAAAGTTTCTGTTTTTAAAGCATCTGGATTTAACCCCAGGGTTATCTGAAGAGATTTTTTTAGGCGCAGGCAAATCAAATTGTACATTTAGGGTTGGATGATAACTATCTTCCGGGAAAACAAGAGGACAAGTTTGCTTTACTGTAGCATTAGATGAGTCTGATGCAAAAACTAGATAAATTAAACGCCCATTACAATTACGAATAGAATTAACCTGACAAGTTGATAGGCTTAATAGTGACTCAATAAATTCAATAACTACTACTAGTGACATAACATTAGGTAAGGTAGGATTATGTGACCAGTCTACATTTGGCAGATTGACATCTCCAAAAGCCAGCAAGTAATCAATGCTGGATAACTCGGACGAGATAGATCGGATGATGGACAAGTGTTCAGAATAAATTGCGGAATCTGAGTTAGGAGGAATATACGAACGGGCCACGTATAAATTAATATTATTAATATTAATTTTTACTGCTGTAAATTCAATATTTGATGGACTATCTATGAGTACTAACTCGAATGAAAGATTTGAACGGACAGCAATAAGTGCCATCACCATTGCGAAGAGAACGGTCTAGACGAAAGCAGGTGTATCTACTACAAAGTATATATAAGTCTGGTATTTCAGGCTTTAACCAGGTTTCGGTGAAAATTATTATATTAGAGTCAAAAGAAAAATTGTCTAGTAAAAACTTAGACAATTTTGACTTAAAACCTCCAACATTTCGATAAGAAATAAGTAGTTGGTGTGATAGTAGTTGAAACGCCGTTAGGAATTTGTGGCAGCACAATCGGAGGCCGATTTCGAATTTTGGGAACAAATTATTTTATAACTAGATCATTGGGGCAGAAAGTTTTGCAACAGAGTAAGCTGAAAACATCAGCCGGAACGATAATTCTAAAAGAGGATATTTCCCTAACATAATTAAAGTCAAATATGATAGTAAATATAAAATGGATTGTACCCGATTACGAGAACTCCTTTGCCTACATACACATACATACACACACATACACACAGTTATACATCGTTACATGGCTGATAAGGCGATAGAAGGTACTAGATGGGTTGGAGGGGCAAAAAAGTATTGCCTTAATGGCACGCTCGACGTCAAAAATGCCTTTAACACGGCCAGATGCGAAGTCATATTGGATGCTCTGGCCAGCTTCGGTATCCCAGATTACCTCAGAAAGGTAGTCAGTCCCGCAAGGATCAGTTCTGGGCCCGCTTCTATGCAACATTATGTACGATGGTGTACTGCGAGTTAGCCTGCCGAAAGATACACACATTGTAGGTTTTGCAAATGACGTAGCCATAGTATCAGTCGCGAAGCAACTTAGCGAGGTTCAGGAGGCATGCAACGAAGCCATTGTACGTGTGCATCGTTGGCTGACCGCAGCAGGTCTAGAGTTAGCGACCCAAAAAACAGAAGCGGTACTGGTCAGTAGCCGCAAAAGGGTGAAAACCGCGCAGATCAAGGTAGGTGATACCCAGGTAACGTCACAACGGGCAATAAAATACCTTGGTGTCATGCTTGACACGAGAATGTCCTCCCGGGAACACCTGCAATATATCCAGAATAGGCAGCTGACTCGATATGCGCGCTTTCCAGAATTATGCTTAATACAGCGCCGTTGTTACTGATGAGTGCAAAGCAAAGATATTATATGCAGCACCGGTATGGTACGGAGCGATGAACGTGCCGTCATACAGTCGATGAGTGCGCGCAACCTACCGCCTATGCGCTATTCGAGTTAGCTAAGCATTCCGAACAATGTCCGATGAAGCAGTTCTTGTTATTACATGATAACAATCGAGGACCTAACCATTGAAGCTAAGGGATCGAACGTTGGCAGCTTCGATGGGATACCTCGCAAAAGGGTAGATGAACGCATAAAATAAACTAACCTTCACTGTGTACCGACGTGTTTTTGTGTTCTCCGTATTAACTTTTATGTATTTTGTTTACTTTCAATTTAAATATATCAAAACTAATTCAATTTAATCAAAATAAACCTAACTTCGTTCTGTTAGAGGTGTTGGTGCTAACTAACGCGCTTAATTTAATATTTTTTCGTTGCGTCCAAATATTTTATATGTGTTTTAATTGTACTTCTTTACATTTTGTTTTCGTTTTATTTTTTGCTCTTGTTATGTGTATTTGTATGCAGCTGTGGTAAGTTGATATTATTTCGGTAATTATTACTGTTTGTATTTTGTGCAAATCCATTTTAACCCCTTAGCCACAAAAAAGAAGCAAAGCGGAGCTAATGGAAATGTGCAAAACCCAAAAGTATGTAACACATAGAAATAATCATCGGACACCCCATAAAGTATATATATTCTTAATCAAGACAACAAGACGAGTTGATTTAACCCTGTCTGTCTGTATGAACGCCAGTTTCTCAGAGACTATAAGAGCTAGATCAACCAAATTTTAATCATAGATACGTTATTTTCGTACGCTATACGAGTTTGTTTTAGATTTTTGATTTTCCTCCCCTGACCCACGCAATTAAAAACAAATAAGAAGTCTGTAGTCGAGTGTACCCAACTACGAGAGCCCCTTTGCCTACATATACAGCCATACACACACATACTCATACATACACACAGTTCTGCACGTACTTGGCCATTGCGCGCGCCTTTTAGCCCCCTCGCTCTATAGCGCAGTACTTATTGTTGTATAACTTCCGTGTTTTTCGTTCAATTTTAACGAAACTCACAACGTAGATGAAGAATGGTCTACTTAATATGTGTGCGAGAAAGAAATCTTATCGGTTGAAAATTGTACCTTATAATCGTTTTTTTCGATTTGCGGGGGTCAGGGGAGGAAATTTAAAAATCAAAAACAAACTTGTATAGCGTACGAACATAACAAATCTACGTTCCAAATTTCGTTGCTCTAGCTCTTATTTTGCGCGCACGACTATACACCCCCGGAGCCCATAACGCCACTTTTGATGATCTATAACTTCCGAGATTTTTGATCAATCTTACCCAGACTTACAACATCGATCAAGAATGGTCTAATTATGATGTGTACCAAAAATAAATTTGATCGTTTGAAAATTATGCTTAATAATCGTTTTTTTCGATTTGCGGGGGTCAGGGGAGGAAATTCAAAAATCAAAAACAAACTCGTATAACCTACGAACATAACGAATCTAGATTTCAAGTTTGGTTGCTCTAGCTCTTATAGTCTCTGAGAAACAGGCGTTCATACAGACGGACAGACGGACAGACAGACGGACAGGGCTAGATGAACTCGTCTTGTCGTCCTGATTCAGAATATATATACTTTATGGGGTCTCCGATGATTATTTCTATGTGTTACATACTTTTGGATTTTGCACATTTCCAATAGCTCCGCTTTGCTCTTTTTTTACAAAAAGGCAAAGGGGCTAAAAAAACGATTATTAAGCACAATTTTCAACCGTTGGATTTTTTTTTGGCACACATCATAATTAGACCATTCTTGATCTATGTTGTGAATATGGGTAAAATTGATCAAAAAACTCGGAAGTTATACATCATGAAAAGTGGTGCTATTGTGCCCGTTTAGTAGTGCGCGCAAAATAAGAGCTATAGCAACGAAATTTGGCATCTAGATTTGTTATGTTCATACGCTATACAAGTTTGATTTAGATTTTCAAATTTCCTTTCCTGACCATCACAATTTTATTCGATTATAAGGCACTATTTTCAACCGATCAAATTTCTTTTTGCACACATATTAATTAGAATATTCCTGATGTACTTTGTGAATTTCGTTAAGATTAAAAAATAAACACGGAAGTTATACAACATCAAGTATCGTGCTATAGAGCGTGGGGGGCTAATAGGCGCGCACAATGGCTAAGTACGTGCAGAACTGTGTGTATGTATGAGTATGTGTGTGTATGGATGTATATGTAGGCAAAGGGGCTCTTGTAGTCAGGTACACTGGACTACAGATTTCTTACTTGTTACTTTTGTTGTTGTTGTATACGCTCTCTCAGTTATTAGTTGTTATTTGTGTTATTTATGTTTACATTTTCGGCTGCAGTAGAAATTCAATAACAACTTATCTTCCGCTAGTTTTGCTAAATTTTGGTTTTTGCTTTACTATTATCTATTCCTTTTTTTTCTCTTTCGTGCGCAGTACACTATTTAGTTTGAGCTTATTCATCATGTTTGTCTGCTGTGCAAAAACTGGCAAATGCCCATCTGACATCGAAGTTGATGTTATTAATTGATGGTTGTGTGACAACATCATATACATTAACCGTGCCGGCTATACAGCCAGAATCAAATAACTGATTGCTAATAAATCTGGTCTAAGGTAGTGTTGCGAGTCTTATCGCGAAGCTGAATTGAACTTTCAAAAGTTCATGAGGCAGACAAGGCGTGGTTTTGATGCCCTTAGAGCGACGTTCTTAGAGCGACTGCATGGGGCTTTTAAGAATTTGTATTATAATTTTAATAACTTAAATTAATATCACAACAAGAGAACAATTGACACCAGTTAGTCTCGTAAAGTAGAGAGTTAAGTTTCTGTTTTTAAAGCATCTGGATTTATCCCCAGGGTTATCTGAAGAGAATTTTTTAGGCGCAGGCAAATCAAATTGTACATTTAGGGTTGGATGATAACTATCTTCCGGGAAAACAAGAGGACAAGTTTGCTTTACTGTAGCATTAGATGAGTCTGATGCAAAAACTAGATAAATTAAACGCCCATTACAATTACGAATAGAATTAACCTGACAAGTTGATAGGCTTAATAGTGACTCAATAAATTCAATAACTACTACTAGTGACATAACATTAGGTAAGGTAGGATTATGTGACCAGTCTACATTTGGCAGATTGAAATCTCCAAAAGCCAGCAAGTAATCAATGCTGGATAACTTGGACGAGATAGATCGGATGATGGACAAGTGTTCAGAATAAATTGCGGAATCTGAGTTAGGAGGAATATACGAACGGGCCACGTATAAATTAATATTATTAATATTAATTTTTACTGCTGTAAATTCAATATTTGATGGACTATCTATGAGTACTAACTCGAATGAAAGATTTGAACGGACAGCAATAAGTGCCATCACCATTGCGAAGAGAACGGTCTAGACGAAAGCAGGTGTATCTACTACAAAGTATATATAAGTCTGGTATTTCAGGCTTTAACCAGGTTTCGGTGAAAATTATTATATTAGAGTCAAAAGAAAAATTGTCTAGTAAAAACTTAGACAATTTTGACTTAAAATCTCCAACATTTCGATAAGAAATAAGTCATGAAGTTGTTAGTTTTTTGGTGTGATAGTAGTTGAAACGCCGTTAGGAATTTGTGGCAGCACAATCGGAGGCCGATTTCGAATTTTGGGAACAAATTATTTTATAACTAGATCATTGGGGCAGAAATTTTTGCAACAGAGTAAGTTGAAAACATCAGCCGGAACGATAATTCTAAAAGAGGATATTTCCCTAACATAATTAAAGTCAAATATGATAGTAAATATAAAATGGAGTGTACCCGATTACGAGAACTCCTTTGCCTACATACACATACATACACACACATACACACAGTTATACATCGTTACATGGCTGATAAGGCGATAGAAGGTACTAGATGGGTTGGAGGGGCAAAAAAGTATTGCCTTAATGGCACGCTCGACGTCAAAAATGCCTTTAACACGGCCAGATGCGAAGTCATACTGGATGCTCTGGCCAGCTTCGGTATCCCAGATTACCTCAGAAAGGTAGTCAGTCCCGCAAGGATCAGTTCTGGGCCCGCTTCTATGCAACATTATGTGCGATGGTGTACTGCGAGTTAGCCTGCCGAAAGATACACACATTGTAGGTTTTGCAAATGACGTAGCCATAGTATCAGTCGCGAAGCAACTTAGCGAGGTTCAGGAGGCATGCAACGAAGCCATTGTACGTGTGCATCGTTGGCTGACCGCAGCAGGTCTAGAGTTAGCGACCCAAAAAACAGAAGCGGTACTGGTCAGTAGCCGCAAAAGGGTGAAAACCGCGCAGATCAAGGTAGGTGATACCCAGGTAACGTCACAACGGGCAATAAAATACCTTGGTGTCATGCTTGACACGAGAATGTCCTCCCGGGAACACCTGCAATATATCCAGAATAGGCAGCTGGCTCGATATGCGCGCTTTCCAGAATTATGCTTAATACAGCGCCGTTGTTACTGATGAGTGCAAAGCAAAGATATTATATGCAGCACCGGTATGGTACGGAGCGATGAACGTGCCGTCATACAGTCGATGAGTGCGCGCAACCTACCGCCTATGCGCTATTCGAGTTAGCTAAGCATTCCGAACAATGTCCGATGAAGCAGTTCTTGTTATTACATGATAACAATCGACGACCTAACCATTGAAGCTAAGGGATCGAACGTTGGCAGCTTCGATGGGATACCTCGCAAAAGGGTAGATGAACGCATAAAATAAACTAACCTTCACTGTGTACCGACGTGTTTTTGTGTTCTCCGTATTAACTTTTATGTATTTTGTTTACTTTCAATTTAAATATATCAAAACTAATTCAATTTAATCAAAATAAACCTAACTTCGTTCTGTTAGAGGTGTTGGTGCTAACTAACGCGCTTAATTTAATATTTTTTCGTTGCGTCCAAATATTTTATATGTGTTTTAATTGTACTTCTTTACATTTTGTTTTCGTTTTATTTTTTGCTCTTGTTATGTGTATTTGTATGCAGCTGTGGTAAGTTGATATTATTTCGGTAATTATTATTGTTTGTACTTTGTGCATATCCTTTTTAGCCCCTTAGCCACAAAAAAGAAGCAAAGCGGAGCTAATGGAAATGTGCAAAACCCAAAAGTATGTAACACATAGAAATAATCATCGGACACCCCATAAAGTACATATATTCTTAATCAAGACAACAAGACGAGTTGATTTAACCCTGTCTGTCTGTATGAACGCCTGTTTCTCAGAGACTATAAGAGCTACATCAACCAAATTTTAATCATAGATACGTTATTTTCGTACGCTATACGAGTTTGTTTTAGATTTTTGATTTTCCTCCCCTGACCCACGCAATTAAAAACAAATAAGAAGTCTGTAGTCGAGTGTACCCGACTACGAGAGCCCCTTTGCCTACATATACAGCCATACACACACATACTCATACATACACACAGTTCTGCACGTACTTGGCCATTGCGCGCGCCTTTTAGCCCCCTCGCTCTATAGCGCAGTACTTATTGTTGTATAACTTCCGTGTTTTTCGTTCAATTTTAACGAAACTCCCAACGTAGATGAAGAATGGTCTACTTAATATGTGCGAAAAAGAAATCTTATCGGTTGAAAATTGTACCTTATAATCGTTTTTTTCGATTTGCGGGGGTCCGGGGAGGAAATTTTAAAATCAAAAACAAAGTTGTATAGCGTACGAACATAACAAATATACGTTCCAAATTTCGTTGCTCTAGCTCTTATTTTGCGCGCACGACTATACCCCCCCGGAGCCCGTAACGCCACTTTTGATGATCTATAACTTCCGAGATTTTTGATCAATCTTACCCAGACTTACAACATCGATCAAGAATGGTCTAATTATGATGTGTACCAAAAATAAATTTGATCGGTTGAAAATTATGCTTAATAATCGTTTTTTTCGATTTGCGGGGGTCAGGGGAGGAAATTCAAAAATCAAAAACAAACTCGTATAACCTACGAACATAACGAATCTAGATTTCAAGTTTGGTTGCTCTAGCTCTTATAGTCTCTGAGAAACAGGCGTTCATACAGACGGACAGACGGTCAGACGGACAGACGGACAGACGGACAGACAGACGGACAGGGCTAGATGATGTCCTGATTCAGAATATATATACTTTATGGGGTCTCCGATGATTATTTCTATGTGTTACATACTTTTGGATTTTGCACATTTCCAATAGCTCCGCTTTGCTCTTTTTTTACAAAAAGGCAAAGGGGCTAAAAAAACGATTATTAAGCACAATTTTCAACCGTTGGATTTTTTTTTGGCACACATCATAATTAGACCATTCTTGATCTATGTTGTGAATATGGGTAAAATTGATCAAAAAACTCGGAAGTTATACATCATGAAAAGTGGTGCTATTGTGCCCGTTTAGTAGTGCGCGCAAAATAAGAGCTATAGCAACGAAATTTGGCATCTAGATTTGTTATGTTCATACGCTATACAAGTTTGATTTAGATTTTCAAATTTCCTTTCCTGACCATCACAATTTTATTCGATTATAAGGCACTATTTTCAACCGATCAAATTTCTTTTTGCACACATATTAATTAGAATATTCCTGATGTACTTTGTGAATTTCGTTAAGATTAAAAAATAAACACGGAAGTTATACAACATCAAGTATCGTGCTATAGAGCGTGGGGGGCTAATAGGCGCGCACAATGGCTAAGTACGTGCAGAACTGTGTGTATGTATGAGTATGTGTGTGTATGGATGTATATGTAGGCAAAGGGGCTCTTGTAGTCAGGTACACTGGACTACAGATTTCTTACTTGTTACTTTTGTTGTTGTTGTATACGCTCTCTCAGTTATTAGTTGTTATTTGTGTTATTTATGTTTACATTTTCGGCTGCAGTAGAAATTCAATAACAACTTATCTTCCGCTAGTTTTGCTAAATTTTGGTTTTTGCTTTACTATTATCTATTCCTTTTTTTTCTCTTTCGTGCGCAGTACACTATTTAGTTTGAGCTTATTCATCATGTTTGTCTGCTGTGCAAAAACTGGCAAATGCCCATCTGACATCGAAGTTGATGTTATTAATTGATGGTTGTGTGACAACATCATATACATTAACCGTGCCGGCTATACAGCCAGAATCAAATAACTGATTGCTAATAAATCTGGTCTAAGGTAGTGTTGCGAGTCTTATCGCGAAGCTGAATTGAACTTTCAAAAGTTCATGAGGCAGACAAGGCGTGGTTTTGATGCCCTTAGAGCGACGTTCTTAGAGCGACTGCATGGGGCTTTTAAGAATTTGTATTATAATTTTAACAACTTAAATTAATATCACAACAAGAGAACAATTGACACCAGTTAGTCTCGTAAAGTAGAGAGTTAAGTTTCTGTTTTTAAAGCATCTGGATTTATCCCCAGGGTTATCTGAAGAGAATTTTTTAGGCGCAGGCAAATCAAATTGTACATTTAGGGTTGGATGATAACTATCTTCCGGGAAAACAAGAGGACAAGTTTGCTTTACTGTAGCATTAGATGAGTCTGATGCAAAAACTAGATAAATTAAACGCCCATTACAATTACGAATAGAATTAACCTGACAAGTTGATAGGCTTAATAGTGACTCAATAAATTCAATAACTACTACTAGTGACATAACATTAGGTAAGGTAGGATTATGTGACCAGTCTACATTTGGCAGATTGACATCTCCAAAAGCCAGCAAGTAATCAATGCTGGATAACTTGGACGAGATAGATCGGATGATGGACAAGTGTTCAGAATAAATTGCGGAATCTGAGTTAGGAGGAATATACGAACGGGCCACGTATAAATTAATATTATTAATATTAATTTTTACTGCTGTAAATTCAATATTTGATGGACTATCTATGAGTACTAACTCGAATGAAAGATTTGAACGGACAGCAATAAGTGCCATCACCATTGCGAAGAGAACGGTCTAGACGAAAGCAGGTGTATCTACTACAAAGTATATATAAGTCTGGTATTTCAGGCTTTAACTAGGTTTCGGTGAAAATTATTATATTAGAGTCAAAAGAAAAATTGTCTAGTAAAAACTTAGACAATTTTGACTTAAAACCTCCAACATTTCGATAAGAAATAAGTCATGAAGTTGTTAGTTTTTTGGTGTGATAGTAGTTGAAACGC
>JBAMBS010002609.1:0-83573 GCA_037044455.1 Zygothrica quintamaculata | reverse complement strand
CGATTATTAAGCACAGTTTTTAACCGGTCACATTTATTTTTAATACACATCATAATTAGACCATTCTTGATCGATGTTGTGAGCCTGGGTAAGATTGATTAAAAATCTCGGAAGTTATAGATCAGCAAAAGTGGTGTTATGGGCCCCGGGGGTGTATTGTAGTGCGCGCAAACTAAGAGCTAGAGCAACGAAATTTGGAACGTATATTTGTTATGTTTGTACGCTATACGATTATGTTTTAGATTTTTCATTTTCCTCCCCTGACCCCCGCAATTTGAAAAAATCGATTTTCAGATACAATTTTTAACCGATCAAATGTCTTTTACGCACACATTTTAAGTAGACTATTCTTCATCTATGTTTTGAATTTCGGTAAAATTGAACAATAAACACGGAAGTTATACAACATTAAGTACCGCGATATGTAGCGTGGTGGGCTAAAAGGTGCGCGCAGTGGCTAAGTACGTGCGGAACTGTCTGAATGTATGAGTATGTGTTTGTATGGCTGTATATGTAGGCAAAGGGGCTCTCGTAGTCGGGTACACTCGACTACAGACTTCTTACTTGTTTAATTTATTTAATGTCAACTATGAGCAGTCGACTAAAAATTTTGGTACAAAATTGAAATAAAATTAAAATTAAAGATAAACAATATTTAATTACATTTAAATTTTAGATTTTTAATTTAAGTTTTAAGTTTAAGTTTTAAGTTTTAAGCTGGGAGTATTAAAATTTAATTGAAAATGATCCAACATTTGTTGCACAGAATTGGGAATACCCAGAAAACCCTATTAGATCATCAGTATTAGTAACGTTGTTAATTATTATTGGTTAAAAAGTTAAGAATTAAATTTTTGTTAGTTTCTAAGGGTAATTCCGTTCTGATAACTCTGTAGAGCTTGTTATAGTCAGAACAGAGTACCCTGAAAGGTTCATGCAATAAGTAATAAGTGGTGCATGTGTTAAGGTAGATTGGGTAAAAGTTTCGCGAAAATCTGTCAATCTGTCATTCTATATGTTTTTAGCTCCTTTGCATTTTTGTAAAAATAGAGCAAAGCGGAGCTATTGGAAATATGCAAAATCCAAAAGTATGTAACACATAGAAATAATCATCGGAGACCCCATGAAGTATATATATTCTGAATCAGGACAACAAGACGACTTGATCTAGCGCTGTCCGTCTGTCTGTCCGTCCGTCCGTCCGTCCGTCCGTCCGTCCGTCCGTCCGTCCGTCCGTATGAACGCCTGTTTCTCAGAGACTATAAGAGCTAGAGCAACCAAATTTAAAACCTAGATTTATCATTTTCGTACGCTGTTTAATTTTGTTTTTGATTTTTCAATTTCCTCCCCTGACCACCGCAATTCGAAAAAAACGATTATTTAGATACAATTTTCAACCGATCAAATTTCTTTTACGCACACATATTAAGTAGACCAGTTTTCATCTACGTTGTGAACTTCGTTGAAATTGAACAATAAACACGAAAGTTATACAACATTAAGTACCGCGCTATAGAGCGTGGGGGCTAAAAGTTGCGTGCAATGGCTAAGTACGTGCAGAACTGTCTGTATGTATGAGTATGTGTGTGTATGGCTGTATATGTAGGCAAAGGGGCTCTCGTAGTCGGTTACACTCGACTACAGACTTCTTACTTGTTTTATCTGTCTCGCTATCTGTCTGTCGATCTGTCTGTCTATCTGTCACCAAATCTGTCTGTCAATATTTCTGGATATCTGCCTGTCTATCTGTCTATCTATCTGTCTATCTAGCTGTCTATCTATCAGTCTGTCTGTCAACCTCTCTGTATATCCGTCTGTCTGTCTGTTTGTTTCTCTATGTGTCTGTCGATATTTCTGTCATCTGTCGGTCTATTTGTCTGTCCGTATGTCTGTCTATTTATTTGTCTAACTGTCTGTCTATCGGTATATCCATCTGTATGTCTATCGGTCTATCCATCTGTCTGTCTTTTTCTCTATACGTCCGTCTGTCTTCCTGTCTATCTGTCTGTGTAGCTGTCTGTCTATCTGTCTGTCCTTCTGCCTTTCGGTATGTCTATTTGTGTATCTATCTGTCCTTCTATACGTGTATTTATCGGTCGGTCTATCTTTCTGTATATCTGTCTATCTTTCTGTCTGTTTATCTGTCTATCCATCCATTTATATATCTGCCTGTCTATCTCTTTACCTATCTGTCTGTCTATCTGTCGGTCAATCTGTCTGTCTATCTTTCTGTCTGTCTTTTTCTCTATACGTCCGTCTGTCTGTCTGTCTTTCTGTCTATATGTCTGTGTATCTGTCTTTCTATCTTTCTGTCTATCGGTATATCTGTCTATCCATCTGTCTGTCTGCATATCTGTGTGTTTGTCTGTTTGTCTATCTAAATGTCTCTCTGTCTATCCAACACTCTATCTGTCGCTCAATCCGAAAACAGATACACAAACAGATAGATAACAAGTAATATGTCTGTAGTACGAGAGCCCCTTTGCCTACATATACAGCCATACACACACATACTCATACATACACACAGTTCTGCACGTACTTGGCCATTGCGCGCGCCTTTGAGCCCCCCACGCTCTATAGCGCTGTACTTATTGTTGTATAACTTCCGTGTTTTTCGTTCAATTTTAACGAAATTCACAACGTAGATGAAGAATGGTCTTCTTAATATGTGTGCGAAAAAGAAATCTTATCGGTTAAAAATTGTACCTTATAATCGTTTTTTTCAAATAGGTTGGTGAGGGGTGGTCAGGGGAGGAAACTCGAAAATCTAAAATAAACTCGTATAGCTCAGGAAAATAACGAATCTAGATGCCAGATTTCGTTGCTCTAGCTCTTATTTTGCGCTCACTACTATATCCC
This sequence comes from Zygothrica quintamaculata, assembly GCA_037044455.1. Classification (NCBI taxonomy): domain Eukaryota; kingdom Metazoa; phylum Arthropoda; class Insecta; order Diptera; family Drosophilidae; genus Zygothrica; species Zygothrica quintamaculata. The sequence continues at coordinate 80,711 of JBAMBS010002609.1, read as the reverse complement.
CCCCACGGGGCCAATAACACCACTTTTGATTATGTATAACTTCCGAGACTTTTGATTAATCTTACCCATATTCAAAACATGGATCGAGAATGGTCTAATTATGATGTGTGTCAAAAATAAATTGGATCGGTTGAAAATTGTGCTTAATAATCGTTTTTTCGAATTGCGTGGGTCAGGGGAGGTAGTTCAAAAATCAAAAACAAACCCGTATAACTCTCGAGCATAACAAATCTAGATTTCAAGTTTGGTTGTTCTAGCTCTTATAGTCTTTGAGAAACAGGCATTCATACAGACGGACAGACTAACAGACGGACAGGGCTAGATCAACTCGTCTTGTCGTCCTGATTCTGAATATATATACTTTATGGGGTCTCCAATGATTATTTCTATGTGTTACATACTTTTCGATTTTGCACAATTCCAATAGCTCCGCTTTGCTTCTCTCTTACAAAAAGGCAAAGGGGCTAAAAACGTGAGTTGTACATCATTAAACACACGTTATGGAGCTCGGGGGCTAAAAGCGCACAATTTGGCCGAAAGTGCGTATAGAACTGTGTGTATGTGTTTGCATGGCTGTGTCTGTAAAGGGACTTTTGCAGTCGGGTACACTTGACTGCAGATTTCTTACTTGTTTTTAGCCCCTTTGCCAAAAAAAAGGTTGAAGCGGAGCTAACGGAAATGTTCAAAATCGAAAAGCGCGTTGATATAGCCATGTCCGTCTGTCCGTCCGTCCGACCGTATGAACGCCTGTTTCTCAGCGACTTTAAGAGCCAGAGCAACCAAATTTTAAACCTAGATTCACTATATTCGTACGCTTTACGAGTTTGTTTTTGATTTTTGAATTTTCTCCCCTGACCACTACAATTCGAAAAAACGATTATTAGCATAATTTTCAACCGATGAATTTCTTTTTGGCACACATCATAATTAGACCGCTCTTGATCCATGTTGTGAATCTGGGTAAGATTGATCAAAAATCTCGGAAGTTATACATCATCAAAAGTTGCGTTATGGGCCCCGGGGGGTATGGTAGTGCGCGCAAAATAAGAGCTAGAGCAACGAAATTTGAAACGTAGATGTGTAACGTTCCTAAGCTATACGAGTTTGTGTTAGATTTTTCAATTTCCTTCCCTGACCCCCGCAATTTGAAAAAATCGATTATAAGGTAAAATTTTTAAACGATCTAATTTCATTTTCTCACAAATATTAAGTACACCATTCTCCATCTATGTTCTGAATTTCGTTAAAATTTAACAATAAACACGGAAGTTATTCAACATTAAGTACCGCGATATAGATCGTGGGGGGCTTAAAGGTGCGCGCAATGTCTAAGTACGTGCAGAACTGTGTTTGTATATGGCTGTATATGTAGGCAAACGGTCTCTCGTAGTTGGGTACACTCGACTACAGACTTCTTACTTGTTTTTTTTTGCCTACCTCTATTTATTAGATCTACTCTTAGGAGACTCAGAATAATTTGGACAAATCTTAAATTATATCATAGGTAGCAGTTACGATTGTAACTGGTATGTTGTGTATGGGTTCCAAAATATTATTCGCTATGTTGGTATGTTGTTACGACGAAGGCTGGATCGGTAAGATTTCCCAATAAGTTTCTCGCGTGATGGTTTGGGTGGGCACAGAGCTTGTCTTGGTGTCTTGTCCTGTATTGGGCTGTAACGTCACTGACTGGTAGTATTTTAAGATCTTTATGGACGTACTCGTTTCGAACGTACCACGGTACCCCAGTGATAGTTCTATGATTGTGCCCTCTGCATGATGTTGTTGTTGCTTGCGGTCCACCACAGCTCGAAGACGTAGGTCCTGATCGAACTAAATTATACAGTAGGACCTTGTAATCGAGGCTATGGGGAGAATATATTGAGCTGTTGATCGTGAAGGGCATTTGCAGCAACTGATAATCGCGGTGTCTTCGGCAAATGTGGATAATAACAATTTGATACTTGTAGAAATGTCCGCTGTTGGGTAAGACCAAGTACACTGCCTTGAGGAACTCCAGCTTTTTAGCCCCTTTGCCTTTTTGTAAAAGAGAAGCAAAACGGAGCTATTGGAAATGTGCAAAATCCAAAACTATGTAACACATAGAAATAATCATCGGAGACCCCATAAAGTATATATATTCTGAATCAGGACGACAAGACGAGTTGATCTAGCCCTGTCCGTTTGTCAGTCTGTCCGTCTGTCCGTCTGTATGAACGCCTGTTTCTCAAAGACTATAAGAGCTAGAGCAACCAAACTTGTAATGTAGATTCGTAAAGTTCGTAGGTTATACGAGTTTGTTTTTAATTTTTAAATTTCCTCCCCTGACCCCCGCAATTCGAAAAAACGATTATTAAGCACAATTTTCAACCGATCAAATTTATTTTTGACACACATCATAATTAGACCACTCTTGATCCATGTTGTGAATCTGGGTAAGATGGATCAAAAATCTCGGAAGTTATACATCATCAAAAGTTGCGTTATGGGCCCCGGGGGGGTATAGTAGCGCGCAAAATAAGATCTAGAGCAACGAAATTTGGCATCGAGATTCGTTATGTTCGTACGCTATACGAGTTTGTTTTAGATTTTCTAGTTTCCTCACCTGACCCCCGCAATTCGATTATAAGGTAAAATTTTTAACCGATCAAATTTCTCTTTCGCAGACATATTAAATAGACTATTCTTCGTTTACGTTGTGAATTTCGTTAAAATTTAACAATAAACATGGCCGTTATACAACATTAAGTACCGCGCTATAGAGCGTGGGGAGCTTAAAGGTGCGCGCAATGTCTAAGTACGTGCAGAACTGTGTGTATGTATAAGTATGTGTATGTATTACTGTATATGTAGGCAAAGGGGCTCTCGTAGTCGGGTACACTCGACTACAGACTTCTTACTTGTTTGATGTGGTTTTCAGACATGACCAAATAGCATCGTACAGAGAATGCTCTATTATAGTGGTATGACTCTAAGAGGCTGTGAGTGAATTTAGAGAGCATTCGACAATCTAGTCAGACTCTGTTAAAGGATGGAGCTATGTTAAGAAAGATCGCTGATATTTCCGATGTTCAAATGCTGTGCTAATTTGATCGATTGACTTGCTCGATGGTTTCGTGCTTTTCACTTATAGGTCTATATGATTTTAAGGCGCTCGTTAAATAACAAGCAGATGGTGTGAAATGCGCATTGTTGGAGCTCAATTATCATTTTTTGGTTTAATTGGTTGTGTCCTGGTGACTTCTTGGGTTTCAGTTGTTGTTTTATTATTTAAATTATAACGTCCTGACCAAAGGAAGAATGCGTACTTTGGCTGTCATCTGGTAGATGCGGTAGTGCAAATGCATTCGTTCATTGGTTTGGTTGGAATACATTTGGAGGTGCGTGGCGAATACACATGCTCTGTCTTTCTCGCTTCGTGCCCATTCGCCTACAGAGTTTCTTATTGGCTTAATAGATTCTACCGGTGGGTGTCGTGACGGGTAAGATTTGCATAATGGGTATTTGGTGCAAGAATGAGATAATTTCTCCATAGCGACGTTGGCTGCGGTCCTGTTCTTGTTTAAAAGCTTTAGATAGTCTTTGAGAGGCGTCTTTTATATTTTGCTTTGCGTCTTAAGCGATGTTTCTCATAAATAGCTGCTCTATTTGTGCGTTTCTCCTTTTAAGCCTAAGCGGTGCTTTTGTTACATTTCGTGCTGCCGTAACGAGAATACTCTACAGGTGGTGAATTAGATTGTCCATTTTTTAGCCCCTTTGCCATAAAAAAAAGCAATGCGGAGCTTATGAAAATGTGCAAAATCCAAAAGTTTGTAACACATAAAAATAATCATCGGATGACACGACGAGTCAATCTAGCCATGTCCGTCTGACCATCTGTCCGTCCGTCCGTATGAACGCCTGTTGCTCAGAGACTATAAAAGCTAGAACAACCAAATTTTAAGCTTAGATTTGTTATTTTCGTATGCTATACGAGATTGTTTTTAGATTTTTAAATTTCCTACCCTGGCCACCGTAACTCACAAAAAAACGATTATTAAGTACAATTTTCAACCGATTGAATTTTCTTTAGCACACAACATAATTTGACCACTTTTGATCTGCATTCTGAATTTCGTGAAGATTTAACAAAACACACGGAAGTTATACATCATGAAGTTTCGAGATATAGAGCGAGGGGGGCTAAGCTGCGTGTTTGTTGTAAGATCTAGCGCAACCAAATTTAAAATCTAGATTCTTTACTTTCGTATGGTATACGAGTATTTTTTAGATTTTGTAATTTCCTCCCCTGACCTCCGCAATTAAAAAAAAAAAAACGGTTACCTATACAGCGTCGTCAATTTCCGTGCCAGGCACTTGTTTTTTGCTACTGCTGATGCCCATATTGGTGCAGCATATAGCAATATTGAGGCAACTACGCTCCCCATTAATAGACGTGATCCGGGTTTCAGTCTGGCCATGTTTGGAAACATCCATGAGAGAGCCCCGCTGCATTTTTGACGCCTTCTTATTGACGTACTCCATGTGTGGATGGAAGGTTAGTCTGTTGTCTAGCATGACACCAAGATACTTGATAAACGGTTTCGACCTTATTGTTGCTTCGCCAACTTTAACGTTGATGAACTCACTTTTTTTTCTGATCGTTATAAGGAAAGCTTCTGTTTTGCGGCCTGCTAGATCCAGTTCGGTTTGGATAGAGCCAAATTGATATGATTCCAATGGATGCAGTTGCAGCAGCTTCCACTTCTCCTATCTCCTCTGCCAGTATCACCAGTGCAAGGTCGTCGGCGAACCCAATTAGTGTGCACCCCAAGGGTAGCTGGATTCTGAGGAGGTCCTCGTACATAATATTCCACTGGAGTGGTCCTAGAACCGATCCCTGTGGAACACCAGCTGTCACCGTGTACCGTTTTGGACCCCTGTCAGTCTTATACTCCAGCACTCTATCAGAGAGGTAGCTTGTGATGATTCTTAGCAGGTAACCGGGTCTACCAATTCTAAGAATAGCATATTTAATGCTCGCCCATCCCGCCGAGTTAAAGGCATTTCGTATATCCAGAGTCACAACAGCACAGTAATCTTTAGATCCTCCTCGCCACCGCACACCGTCGATTGCATTACTGGCGATATTAAGAACTGCCAAAATGGCTTCTGCTGTTGATCTTCCCTTGCGAAATCCATACTGTGACCACGATAGCGCGTTCTTTTCTTCAATAACAGTCAACAGCCTATTATAGATAATTTTTTCTAATATATTGCCAATCGTATCCAGCAGACAGATTGGCCGGTAGCCTGATGGTTCATCTATGGGCTTATTTCCTTTGGGGAGAACAGTTTTGAGCAAGTCACTTTTGACGTCTCCTGGCTTCTAATTGTCGTGATTTCCTTATAGGCAGTGTCCCAGGGATCAAAATTTACATACTCGCATATAGTTATGTTGGTAGATCAATCCTCTGATCTAGTTGTGTAACTCCTCTGCTATATTTGTAGTTTAGACCTCTTCGTCTAATTATTCAATTTATGTTAAATATCTTTGTTGTTTTTAACAGATATAATTTTACTTTATTATTAGATGTCTGTATACTATGACAGTGGCTTATCGACATCTTACATTCTAATCTACTTGCTTATGAGCTTTAAAATCTAAAGCTTTTTATTTAAGATAACTATGATAAAGCTTATGTTAAAGCTAAGTTCATCATATGGTCGTGAATATGACTCCCCCGGCGTAAGTATCGATCATATTGATTGATTGAAAAGAAAACATTTTTTTTTTTTTTTTATAAGTATGGTACATACATTTTATAATTTTTCATATTTATTCTTTCTCTTGACCAGAAATTTATAAATCTTTGTTGTAGGGTCTGTTTCGGATACTAAAAAGTTGCCAACTTGAATTTGGTTATTAGTTTCTTTATACGTTGGATTTGATTTTCCTATTTAATTGTTAGCCTCTTTGCCTTTTTGTAAAAAAGAAGCAAGGCGAAGGTATTGGAAATGTGCAAAATCGAAAAGTATGTAACACATAGAAATAATCATCGGAGACCCCATAAAGTATATATCTTCTTGATCAGGACGACTAGCTGAATCGATCTAGCCCTGTCCGTCTATCTGTCCGTTTGTCCGCCTGTCCGTCTGTCCGTCCGTCCGTCCGTAAGAACGCCTGTTTCTAAGACTATAAGAACTAGAGCAACCAAATTTTAAACTTAGATTCGTTATTTCCGTACGCTATACAAGTTAATTTTTGATTTTTGAATTTCCTCCCCTGAAAAGATCATTTTTGACCTATGTTGTAAATCTGGGTAGGTCTTATCAAAAAGCTCGGAAGTTATACATCATTAAAAGTGGTGTTATGGGGCCCGGGGGGTCTAGTAGTGCGTGCAAAATAAGAGCTAGAGCAACAAAATTCGGAAGGTAGAATTGTTATGTTCGTACGCTACCCGAATTTGTTTTAGATTTTCAAATTTCCTCCCCTGACCCCCGCAATTCAAAAAAATCAATTATGAGGCACAATTTTTACCCGATCAAAATTCTTTTTGGCACCCCCATTGCGAATTTCGTTAACATTGAACAATAGACACAGAAGTTATACAACATTAAGTACCGTGATATGGAGCGCGGGGAGCTAAAAGGCGCGCGCAATGGGTAAGTACGTGCAGAAATGTGTATATGTGTTAGTATGTGTGTCTATAGTTGCATATTTAGGCAAAGGGGCTCTCGTAGTCGGGTACTCACGACTAAAGATTTCTTACTTGTTTGTTATGATTATATGCTTAACACTGTTAATGAAACTGAGATGATGTCCTTCTTTATAAAAAATATCTTCATTATCCGCTATGAGATTATCTATTAAGGATCTTTATTGTCGGGTTATTTCAGGTATTTTTATTGGTGTGTTTGGCTTTGGCGGCCCAGCCACTTCTTGGGATCGTCTTATAGGGCTCGCACAGAAGGGCGACATCGGTGTTGTGTTCTCTGACGATTTGCTTTATGAGGGACTGTGCCGCATCGCAGTGGTTAAGGTTTAACTGGATGCACTTCATAGTGATTTTTTGGAAATGTGTTTCCAGTCCTTTAACTTGTCCTTGCAAAACATTCGTTAAGGGTCTTCGTTGCAATCCTTCGCCAGGTGTCTCGTCTTCCGTCACTTGGACCTATCAACTTAATTTTTGCAGTGTCCATGTGACTGAACTCCAAGCACCGGAAACATTTTGTGCTGCTTTCTCCTTCCCAGAGACGACAAGTTGACCAGCCCACCTTAAGTTTGCCAATCTGCAATGCATTCTGTGTAGACAGCCTTATAATAGAAGTTTGGGTTTCGCGATACGCCATTCGCAAAGTTATGTTCTCTGCGGCAACATCGGTCAGTTTCGCCTGCAATTCTAGAGCATTTAAAACATCATCTGTTGTGATGATGTCATTACGCGGTGGCTTAGCGATTGCACAACAGCTTGATCACCCAAGGTCTCGTCTACAAGGGTCGTAAAGACATCTGTCTGTTCTCCAGATTTATTCAGCTGCTGCAAGAGTTCGCCTTTCTAGGTTGTCCATATTTTAGAAACGGTATCTCCAAGTGCTTTGAGTTTTACTTCTGTTCTTACCTTCCGGAGAATGTCAGAGTAGCTGAGCTCGCCCTTTGCTGCTATAACAATCGCATCATATCTGTTCGTTAAGCACTTTCATCTTCGTCGACTTCTTTTTTATCGTCATCTGGCACTCCGACTCCTTGCCCTCGTTTGGCGCTTGAGTTTCCACATCGACAGAAGAGTTTGATACTTTCACTAATTGCTGCACTGCGCCGCTAAATTGGCTTTTTTCCGCTTTGTGCGTAGCGTAGGAGCCTTAATGGGCTGCTTCCTCTTCGACTTTACTATTGTCGTACCAGTGGTAAAGTTTGAGAGGACTGGTTCGCACGGATCACCTTCTTTGCAGTGTTGTCATGTATCTGGTTGGCTACCAGCTCATATAATACTTTAGCCTACTCAACGGCATCACGCATTTCTCTGTTGATTAACCGTCTATTTTTGTCCATCATCGCTTGCACCAGATAACGAATTTGCCGACCGAGGTCAGCAAAAGCTATGTTATTCGACGTTTTCTCTACAGACCTCGACACTTGGACAGTGCTTGGTGTCTCGTCGAGATCTTATACAAATCAATGGCGACTAGCACATACAGTCCACTAGGGGCAGCTCTCTTAGTAGCAACTTCCCCTTGACATATTAGTCGCCTTTTGCGACAAGCAATGTCGGCTGAGGTGGTATTCTATAACCGCTCACCACACGGTGCGTATGTATGAGTATGTGTGTGTATGGCTTTATGTGCAGGCAAAGGGACTCTCGTAGTCGGGTACACTCGACTACAGATTTCTTACTTGTTTTTTTATTAAAAATGGGGAAACGTCTTTGAGTGTGTCATTGGAATTATTTCTTAAACTTAATAACAAGAACTTTGATACCGGGTGTTTTGTTGAGCAATGTTGTGCCCATTTTCCATAAAAAAGAGCAAAGCTGAGCTAATGGAAATATGCAAAATTTAAAAGTATGCAACATATAGAAATAATCATCGGATACCATATAACGTATATATATTCTGAATCAGGACGACAAGACGAGTCGATCTAGCCCTGACGTCTGTCTGTCAGTCTGTCCGTCTGTATGAACGCCTATTTCTCAGAGACTATAAGAGCTAGAGCAACCAAACTTGGAAACTATATTCGTTATGTTCTTTTGCCATACGAGTTTGTTTTAGATTTTTGAATTTCCTTCCCTGACCACCGCAATACGAAAAAAAACGATTATTTTGCAAAATTTGCAAATTTAAATTTCTATTTGGCACACATCATAATTATACCATTTTTTATCTATTTTGTGAATCTCGTTAAGATTGAACTAAGTCATTGAAGCTATACAACATTAAGTATGGAGTTACGGAGCTCGGTGGGCTAAAAGTCGCGCGCAGTGGCTTAAGATAAGTGTAGAAGTGTACCATGCAAATAACAGTTGACCGAAATTTCACATTCGGTTGAAGTCTAACTTTAACCTATATTTTTTTACAGTGATGATAAAAGTCTAAGCAGAACTTTTATTTTCGATTTATTTCGACTATCGGTTGAGCACCTCCAGTTGATCTTAAATTATAAAAGTCTTTGGGTGAACACTTAAAGATGACTGAAATGTTGTATTGCTCATCAACTGAGAGTTATTAGTGACAGAAAAAAGTATTTCTCACTGAAAAAAGTCTTTTTATTATTTTTATTTATTTGTCGACTATGAGCTGTCGACCAAAATTTGTGGTACAAATTAAAGCAAATAAAATTAAAAATATTTATAAGTAATAATATAAAAATAATAAAATAAAAAAATAAAGTTAAAATTAAAAATATAAAATTAGGTCTAAATTTAAATTCATATTTTAAACTTAAAATTATATTTAAACTGGGACTATTATTTTTAATGAAGGAAGGAACATTTTAAGTATTTAATCTGTGTTTAGCTTAACAAGTAACAATGAATTTAAGTTTTCTGCACTTAAACTGCTGCGTTTGCCAGTTAATACAAAATGAAGGGCTGAAAATACCCGAACTACCGACACTTGAATGCACAAATACTCATCGCTTGCATGCACATATTTTAAAAATATCGAAAAGACTTTTATATTTCAGTCTTAACGCATATCGGCTACTGAGCTACTGAGCTACTGAGCAGAACCTAAAAAAAATCGATATAAAGGTTATAAGTTGAGCAAAAACATGTACGAACGTTTGTTTCACACTAAAAAGGAACACATCGCCGGCAATAATGCTTGATGGAACTCCTGTCGAGCAAGCAAATCATGCAAGGTATTTAGGGATTATTTTGGACAGGAGGCTCTGTTTTGCAGCCCATATCAGGGTGCTAAAGACTAGGATCAGGGCCGCTGTGGGAAGATATTTTTGGCTTCTGAGTCCGAAAAGCAAATTATCTCTCAGCAACAAACTCACCATTTTCAGGCAAATAATTGCACCAATTTGGATTTATGGCTGTCAAATTTGGGGGCTTGCTTGCGATAGCCAAATAAAACTTATCCAAATAGCTCAAAATAAAGTGCTTAGGCTTATCACTGGATGTGAGTGGTATGTCAGAAACAAAACATTACACAGTGATCTGAAAGTTGCCACAGCATTCCAGCAAATTAATTTTCACTCAAGTCGGTACAATCGTCGCATTAATAACCACAGCAATAGATTAGCCAAAAGGCTGAGTAGAACTCGCCCAGGACGACGCCTAAAAAGAGGTCGACCTCATAACCTCATAAGTCGAATGCCCAGAAGGAGGCAAATTTGATGTTTAATTATTTAATAAGCTACACCTTAGTGGTTAGCCGGTGCGCCCAATTGGGTTTAATTTTTTGATAAAAAGGACACAAAGAGGTCTTAGGACCTCGGCTTCCTTAATAATATTAATAAAAAAAAAAAAAAAAAAAAAAAAAAAACATTTTGACATGCGACTTATTGAAAACGGTCAGTCTCAGACTTTTAACTCAAAAAGTCTTTGAGTGGGTGTTATTTACTGACTTTTTGAATCGGTCGACTGATATTTACATGTTCTGTGTAGAACTGATTGTATGTGTGCATATGTGTGTTTATGGCTGTGTCTGTAGGCAAACGGACTCAAATTTCTTACTTGTTAGCCCCCTTGCCTTTATAAGAGGTAGAGCGACCAAATTTGGAATCTTGTTTCGATATCTGCGTACGCTATACGACTTTGTTTTAGATATTGGAATTTCCTCATGTGACCCACGCAATACGGTGCAAACAATTACTAAGCACAATTTTCAACCGATTCAAATTTCTTTTCGGCACACACAATAAATAAACCAACTTGATCTACGTTGTGAATTTCGAAAGGATTGGATTAAAAACTCAGACGTTATACATCATTAAATGTGGTATTATTGTGCTGAAAGGGGGTTAGGTGGTCCGGGCAAAATAAGATCTAGAGCAACTACACTTGGAATCTAGATTTAAAATTTTTGTACGCTATACGAGTTTATTTTTGATTTTTCAATTTCCACCACTGACCAACGTAAAATTAAACAAGTAAGGAATCTGTAGTCGAGTGTACCGGACTACGAGAGCCCCTTTGCCTACATAGACAGCCATACACACACTTATTCACACATACACACAGTTCAGCACGTACTAAGACGTTGCACGCACCTTTTAGACCCCCACGCTCCATAGCGCGGTACTTAATGTTGTATAACTTCCGTGTTTATTGTTCAATCTTAACAAAATTCACAACGTAGATCAGGAATAGTCTAATTAATACGTGTGCAAAATTTGATCGATTGAAAATTGTGCTTAATAATAGATTTTTTGGAATTGCGGGTGTCAAGGGAAAAAATTTGAATATTATATATCTAAGTTTAAAATAGTTGCGTTGCTCAGGCTCTTATTTTGCGCGCACTACTAAGCGAATTGCGTGGGTCAGGGGACAAAATTCAAAAATCTAAAACAAACTCGTATAGCGTACGAAATCTAGTGAATCTAAGTTTAAAATTTGGTTGCTCTAGCTCTTATAGTCTCTGAGAAACAGGCATCATACGGATGGACGGACGCACGGACAGACTAGATAGACAGATAGACGGACAGGGCTAGATCAACTCGTCTTGTCATCCTGATTAAGAATATATATACTTTATGGGGTCTCCGATGATTATTTCTACCTGTTACATACTTTTCGATTTTGCACATTTGCAATAGTTCCGCTTTGATTCTTTTTTTAAAAAAAGGCAAAGGTGCGAAAAATCGATTATTTACCACAATATTCAACCGATTTAAAACTCGGAAGTTATACATCATTAAAATTGACCTATTGAGTGTGAGGAGTTAAGTTGTGTGCGCAAAATAGGAGCTACAGCAACTTAATCTGAAACTAAGATTCATTATCTTCGTGCGCTATACGAGTTTGTTTTAGATTTTTAAATTTCGAATTTAAATTTCAAGAAAGGTGAGTGGTCCGATGATAGATCTGTAAAAGGTTATGCTGTTATGCGATAGCGAGGAATATTTATTGTTGCTGTTGCATTAGTTGTTGTAATAGCACGTGTATGAGAGAGGAGTTACAGTGCTAGTTACTGTTGGAGTACATAATACTTTCGTATGCACTTGTTCCGCGTGGGGCTCGGGAAGGAAGAAGTCCGCTCTTCGTTCACTAGTGTGTTGTTGGTTGTTGGGATCGACGGTGAGCAAGACCACACTGTGTCTATTGTTGATATCGAAGTTAAAGACAAACATAATCGTAAAGCGGAGTACGTAACAACTAATAAAATCGTGCTCTTAATTTATTGTAAAAATAATAATAATAAAGTTCAGTTCGTTAAAAATTCCGGTGATCAGGAAAATAAATTCAAAAATTTCAAATTAACTCGTATAGCGTACGAAAATAACAAGTCTATTTTCCAAATTTAGTTGCTCTCTAACCGGAGAAATTGTTGTTCATACAGACGAACAGATGGATGGACTGACGGCCATGGCTAGATTCAGCTAATCGTCTTGATGAAGAATATATACATATATTTGTGATGATTATTTTTATCTGTTAAACACTTTTGGTTTTTGGACAAAACAAAAAGCTCCACTTCTAAAGAGTGAAAATTGTATAAAGGTTTTCATCTATCTACTCACTATATTAAGTTAAAGGTGTGGGAACCAATTCTTTACTACTTCATTTATTTATTTCATTTATTTAAGACGATTCTCTTATATTAAATATAGCTAAATAATATCAAATGTATATCTTTTCGTTTTCAGGATGCAAAGGTGTGACAAATATTAGCATAAAAGAGGAAGTGGTAAAAATTAAAAAATTAACGGCTGAAACAAAACGAAAAATATTTTTTTATGTACGGTACAAAATTTAATGAAAAAAAAGAAAAATCATGATCAAAAAGCACGCTTCGACTTGTCTACTAATTATTTTTGTGCTCACTATTCATCAAAGCATTTCTCTTGGATGTAATGCTTACGGTGACACAGAAATAAGTTCAATTCGTTATAGCACATATCATCAACAGCAAAGAGATCCACTCAATACACATACCAAGACAACATCCCACTCATCAGATTCAACAGCATTAGAGCGTTCAGTTACCGTACATGTGGGGCATATGCCAAATTTACAGCCTTCAATTAGCAGTGGGGATAACTCCCTACATTTTGATCAACAGCATCAAAAAAGCTCATTCAACCTGCTTAGTGAAGCTATGTCCCTGGCAGTGAGTAATGAACTCAGTAAGTAAATATATTTTAAGCTATTTTCATATATTCGTATACATATTAGGTTGCTTGGTAATGACATACCGGTTTTTGCATTCAAATTTCGCGCTTCGCTTGTGAAGTCACATGGAATCGTATCTGGCAACGCTCCATGTCGTTGGATAGGTCATTGCAACACCTTTTAAATGACGTATAGTTTGTTTACATCAGTTTCCGCGCTTAAAAATTACAATCGATCGAAATGGAGTTCACAAGCGCTGAAATTCGCGCAATTTTGAAATTTTATTTCGCACAAGGAAAAACTGCTGCGAAATCTCACAGTCAGATTATTTCAGTCTTAGGAGACAACAAACTATCGGTTCAAGCTGCAGAACAGTGGTTCAGGCGATTCCGAAGTGGTAATTTTGTCACCTAAAAACCCAAGCCCGCCGGACGACCAGTGACCGTTGATACGGATAAAATCATGGAAATAGTGGATCGAGATCGTCATGTGACTATTAGAAGCATCGCAGAAGAGCTCCAACTAAGCACGGAAACCGTTCATAGGCATTTGAAGTCGAAAAAGTTGTCAAAAAAGTTCGATGTATGGGTGCCTCATGAGTTATCTCAAAAGAACCTTTTGGACCGTGTCTCAATCTGCGAATATCTAATGCACCGTAATAAACTCGACTCATTTCTGGATCGGTTGGTCACTGGCGATGAAAAATAGATCACATATGACAACACCAAGCTTAAAAGATCCTGGTCGAAGCACGGTGAGTCGGCTCAAACGGTGGCAAAGCCAGGATTGACGACTCGGAAGGTTTTGCTGAGTGTATGGTGGGATATCAGAGGAGTTATCCATTATGAAGTGCTGCCTTATGGCCAAACCATCAATTCTGACCTCTACTGTCAACAACATCTTTTGTGACTCGTCACAAGCTACGGGAGCTTGGTTGGGAAGTTTTAATGCATCCACCTTATTGTCCGGACATTGCCCCAAGCGATTACCATCTGTTTTTGGTCATTCAATATTTTTTCGATGGTCAGAAATTGAGTTCAAAGGAGGCTTGTGAAAATCGAATTACCGAGTTTTTTTTGCCAATAGAGACAAAGACTTCTTCAGAAGAGGCATATACAAATTACCATCAAAATGGCAGTAAATAATCAAAGACAACAGTACATATAGCACTTATATCGGAAAATGGTAACTATGTTAAAATAATCGTCAAAAATCAATAAAGAAACCGGTATGTCATTAATATATATAATATTAATAATAATATATCAGGAAGCGGACACTGAATTAATTAAAAACTTATTATATCTATCGGTAAAAGTTGTATATTCGCTAGACTTAAACAAGTAAGAAATCTTTAGTCGAGTGTAGCCGACTACGCGATTCTTTTTTCTTACATACACACACACACACATACACACTTCTATGCGCACTTTGAGTAGTTGCGCGCGTTTAAATAATCATCGGAGACCCCATAAAGTATATATATTCTGAATCAGGACGACAAGACGAGTTGATGTAGCCCTGTCCGTCTGTATGAACGCCTGTTTCTCAAAGACTATAAGAGCTAGAGCAACCAAACTTGAAATCTAGATTCGTTATGTTCGTAGGTTATACGAGTTTGTTTTTGATTTTTGAATTTTATGCCCTGACCCCCGCAATTCGAAAAAACAATTATTAAACACAATTTTCAACCCATTGAATTTCTTTTTGGTACACATCATAACTAGCCCATTCTTGATTTACGTTGTAAATCTGGGTTAGATTGATCAAGAAATATGGAGCCATAGCAAGCAAATTTGGAATCTAGATTTTTAATGTTCGTATGCTTTACGAGTTTGTTTTAGATTTTCGAATTTTCTCCTCAGACCCACGCAATTTGAAAAAATCGATTATAAGGCACAATTTTCAACTATTCGAATTTTTTTTTTGGCACATATATTATCTAAAGCATTATTGATCTACGTTGTAAATTTCGTGAATATTGAACAATAAACACATAAGTTACAGAACATTAAGTATTAATAGAGCAATAAAGCGCGGAACTGTGTGTATGTGTGTGTATGGCTGTATATGTAGGCAAAGGGGCTCTCGACGTCGGGTATACTCGACTATAATATAAGCGATTAACGCGGAGTGGTAAGCATTTGTTTGCGGTACGGCTGCAACGCATTGCTTCGCAAACCCGTACTTACTCTCCACGATTTCATGCTGCTGTCCTATATTGCTCAGCTTGCCTAAGCTGAGTCATGACTGTGGCCGCAAATACACTAACTGCGTCCCATTTCTCGGGCGACTCCAGTTTTGCGGATACGACGTTATCGTGCGTGATAGGGCTAACAATTACACTTGTCGTCGTGGTGGCAAAAAACGGTCGCATATGAAGATAACGTGGAGCGCATCCTGGAACACCGTCGGACCAGAATTGGGGCATCCCTCTGCAACGTCATGACCAAAGCGCTTCAAGTACCTCCGAAAGCAGCCATGACCAGACAAAAGCTGAGTAAGGTAGAAGCTAACGTCACCGTGTCTTCTTCCTAGCCAAACCCTAAGGTTTCAGATCAATAGATGCGTCCATCTACCCTTTTTCGACGTATCCCATCGAAGCTGCTAACGTTTGATGCTCTGTTGCCTTGCTACGACTCGCAAATTTGCTAGGGGCGGCGTCATGGGTGGGCGCTAGGGACACCTTAGCTTCAATGGTTAGGTCCTCGATTGTTATCGTGCTTGCAATAATAAGAAATGCGTCATAGGAGATTGTTCGGGATGCGCAGCTAACTCGAATAGCGCATAGGCGGTAGGTTGCGCGCACTCGTCGACTGTATAAAGGCACGTTTATCGCTTTGTACCATACCGGTGCTGCATCATTAACCGACGAGGCTGTTGCTTTGGGCCACGCGTATTAAGCATTATTCTGGAAAGCGCGCGTGTCGAGTCGGTTGCCTTTTTCTGGATATATTGCAGCTGTTCCCGGAAGGATATACTCGTATCAAGCATCACACCAAGGTATTTTATTGCCCGTTTTGACGTTTCCTGGGTATCGCCTACATTGATCTGCGTGCTTTCCACCCTTTTGCGGCTTCTGACCAGTACCGCTTCAGTTTTTTTGGTCACGAATTCTAGACCTGCTGCGGTCAGCCAAAGATGCACCCGTCGAATGGCTTCCTTGCATGCCTCCTGCATCCAAAATGACGTCCCATCTGGCCGTGTTAAAGGCGTTTTTGACGTCGAGTGTGACAATAAGGAAATACTTTTTTGTTCCCCCAGCCCTTCTATCGCCTTAACAGCTGTGTTAACGACAGTGCTGATGGCGTCAAGAGTTGACCTCGCCTTCCTAAAGCCAAATTGATTAGCCGCGCGACTCACTAATTGTCAGTTCCAACCAGGAATAAATGATCCTTTCCAGGACTTTGCCAACTGTGCTTAGAAGGTAGATTGGTCTATAGGAAAAAGGCGCATTTAGCGGCTTTCGTGGCTTCGGTAGTAGAAGAAGATTTTGCACTTTCCATATGGATGGAAAGACTCCTTCCAGCAAGCAGATTCTAAACAGCTTTGCGAATTCTGAGGGGTGCTGAAATAGGGCAATCTTTAGAGCCCTCTTAGGGATATCATCCGGACCTGGGGCCTTGCCGGGCTTATGGCTGGCAGCTGCAGTCAGCACCTCATCGATGGAAATATCGTAGTATTGATCGTCGAGCGCTTGATACGGCTTTGGTAGGTTGTTCTCCAGAGCTGGACTGCTAGGGAAGATGGTTCTTATTTCGCTGTGGCAGTTGGCACTGCGTACCCCCAGCATTAAACCGCTTGATGAACAATTTGTAAGCCTTTCTCCATGGGTTGTGTTCTACAGAGCCGCACAGATGCAGAAAATGATCATGGTTGCTATTACGGATTGCTAGTTTTAGCTCACGTCTTGCTAAGCAGTACTCCTGTTGTCTGGCAGTAAATGTGGCATGACCATGTGCCCGTTGGTAGCGCCCTCTGCTGTGGAGACACTCATCTCTGGCGCTAATAATTTGGCTATTCCACCAATAGGTGGGTAGATGATAACGCCTAAATGCTTTCCTTTTTGCAAAACTTGCATTGCAGGCATTCGTAAGTTGAGCGGTAAGATGGATAGCTCCGCTCTCGGCGTCGCCTTGTATCCTCAGCGCTTGAATTGCGTCCACAAATATCCGGGGGTTGAATGTATTCACACGGTATGCTTAATGTGGCATTATGGGGGCAATTCGTTTTTGAGAACGGTCGGCGATAGTGAAGGTTAATGCGATGTGATCGCTTGCTGTGTAGCTTTCGCTTATTTGCCTATGCAAGTTATCAAAAAGCGACACACTTGTAATACTCGTAATAATGCATAAGTTAACCCACTTGGGCTAGCAGGCGAGCCTTTATTGGCAGAAATAACGATAAAAAGGTTATAAAGGGGTTGTTGTTACCCCGTATATCTTAAATAAAAATAATAAAAATAAAAAAAAAAAAAAAAACTTATAAATGTTAGGTCAATGATTGACCCACGGCCTGCTCGACTGAAGGTATGTTGGTTACCAGTGTTGAGTAACGCAAGGTCAAGTGGTGCTATTAGTTCCAAAAGCCCTTGGCCTCTGGTATTTGTTGAAGAACAGCCCCATTCTTCTGCCCAGGCATTGAAGTCGCCAGCTATAACGACTCTTGCGGGAACCTTTGCATCGTCGATTAGCTCTTCGATTATGGCAGTGAAATCACTCAGCTGAAGGCTGGGCGGTAAGTAACAGCTGCATATCCACGTATTGGATGTACATCTTGCGCGCGTAAAACCATTAAAACTCCTGGATTTCATATGTGGAGTAGAGTTTCCACTGCACATCCAGATGGCCGCCGACTCGTTGGCGTCAGATTTCCAAAAAGCCGATGAACTAGACTCCCGGGGATGCGGTTCGCACAGGATGGCAAGTTCAATATTCAACTCACGTGTTGATTGCTCCAGTAGAGCCTGAGATTGAGTAACATAAAACTTAACATGTTAGTTTTAGTTTGGCAACAGCTTCTCTGTACACTAACTACCCGCAGGGTGCTCTATGGATTATTCACCTCTTCTGGCCCACAGGCTACACTTGGGCGCTTTGGTTCACCTTTTGGCTATGTGGCCAGTCTCTCCGCTGCATCTGGCAACTGTGTGTATGTGTGAGTATGTGTGTGTATCGCTGTGTATGTAGGCAAAGGGGCTCGCGTAGTCGGGTACACTCGACTACAGCGCTAGATTTGGAGAAGTTCGTTTAGTGTGTAAGTTAAAATAAGTCAACTGTCATGTAGTCTTTGACTTATATTAGACATCGACAACTTTATATCATTCAGCATCATGCCTGATGTCAACGCATAGCCGGCAGACACAGTTTATTGGCATGGCCGCTGGTTTGGTTTCTGCAGCAAGCTCATCTGCTCGTCTGAATAAATAACATATTACTGAACCACTCCGTCTCATTGTTCTGGCCCCGCCTAACACGAGGAAATAACAATTATTAATATTAACACATATTTTGTTAAAACAAAATATATTAATTAGCTCCCAACGGCAATACAGCCCACGTAACGTATTTATTTATTAAAGAAGAAAAATTGGTTAATAGAAAAAAAACAAGTAAGAAGTCTGTAGTCGAGTGTACCCGACTACGAGAGCCCCTTTGCCTACATATACAGCCATACACACACATACTCATACATACACACAGTTCTGCACGTACTTAGCCAGTGCACGCAGCTTTTAGACCCCCACGCTCTATAGCGCGGTACTTAATGTTGTATAACTTCCGTGTTTAATATTTAATTCTAACGAAATTCACAAAATAGATGAAGAATGGTCTACTCAATATGTGAACGAAAAGAAATTTGATCGGTTAAAAATTGTATCTGAAATTGATTTTTTCAAATTGCGGGGTTCATGGAAGAAAATTCGAAAACCTAAAACAAACTCGTATAGCGTACGAACATAACAAATCTACGTTCCAAATATCTTTGCTTTAGCTATTATTTTGTGCGCACTACTATACCCCTCCGGTCCCAATAACGCCACTTTTGATGATGTATAACTTCCGAGATTTTTGATCAATCTAGATTTCAAGTTTGTTTGCTCTAGCTCTTATAGTCTTTGAGAAACAGGCGTTCATACGGACGGACAGACGGACAGACAGACAGACGGACAGACAGACAGATGGACAGATGGACAGATGGACAGACAGACAGACGGACGGGCTAGATGAACTCGTCTTGTCGTCCTGATTCAGAATATATATACTTTATGGGGTCTCCGATGATTATTTCTATGTGTTACATACTTTTCGATTTTGCACATTTCCAATAGCTCCGCTTTGCAAAAAGGCAAAGGGACTAAAAATAATAAATAAGAAAGAGAGAATTTAAATCCACCACTAACTTGTGAATTTAGTTAATTTAGTTTTATTTCATTAAAAATTATGAATGCTTAAAGAATACAAAATTGCAAAAACGTATAATTTGCTTGCCTTATCTCACGATTATCCCGCTGCTCGCCTTATCTCTTGCCAATCCCGTTATCGTTTGTTTGCTTTCTGCCAATCGTTGAGCAGGCATAATCTTATACGTAGAGGTTCACATTATTGTCGATTCATCTTTTAATGCTGGCTTAGGAATTTGTTTGGTTATTTTTCTCTTTCAACACATAAGCTTTTCGTTTTTACGAATTTTTTTTTTCAACACAGAGCCCATGAAGTTTTAGTTTACTAAACATAGAGCCCACCGCCCGCGTTCAAGTGATTCAGACTCTGATTGTGATTATCGCAATCAAGTTGCAGAGCCAAGACATACTATTAATACGAACCAGGTTTCCAATAACGTGGACGCCGAGCAGCTTAGGGCAATCGGCTGTTAGTAGTGCATTGGCCGAACCGGCGGCTGCGAATCAACATAGAGAACATACATCCTTACAAAGAATTAACCAGCTATCTGAACAAGTTGCGCCTGAGGTGCAGGTTTATACTCCAATAGAAATTAATAATGAGATACATTGTGATGACCCACTCGAGGCCGTCAAATGTTTACTTATATTTATCTGTTTACAGGGTTCTTATTTGGAGTCAGGCGTCACTATCTGTTTATTATATTTTCAAACGTTATAGTGGTAATTCACGTAATTTTAAGGCCATTATAATCATTAGAAGTAAAATCAGAGGTCCTGCGGTATTGGCTCCTTTGGCACTGTATTATATATTGCCTTTATTTCACATACAGTGACAAACGCCCGATACATGTTATTGAACAAGAATTGGGTATGCTAAGACAAAGCAATCTACCTCTATCACAGTGCTATGACATAGTAGAGAAAAAGCTCACTTTATTGACCAACAAGGTTAACATGTCTTACGAACCAGCCATTTCAAAAGTTCTTTGTGAAAAATTCCGTGATGATGCGCTGCGAGTTATCATTTCGGGGCTTACGCGCAGTCTCACTGTGCTGCTAAGCAAAAGACTTATCCATTGCTTTAGCGCAAGCACAAGAGGTTGAATCAAATCACGAAAGATATGCATTCGCAACAAGTTTCGCAAGGAACCTTGAAGATAGAGACCGTAGGCCCACAAATGGCAAGGCACAGATTCGTCAGCAAGAGAGATATTCACAGCAGACAGATTCACAAGCCAATAATATAAAAAGTCCACTTTTTAAAAAACAGGGTGAATCTCAAGTTCAGTCCGATCACAAAAGCGGTAGACATCGAGGTGGTGGAAGTTCACAAGTCGCCATGGATATTGACCCATCCGAGTCACGAGTATTTTAGCCTAACGGAGCTACTTCTTTTAATAAGAGATCATCCGGATCCAATCGCACGGGTGGTCCAAATACACAACAGTGGGTCAACCAAATTTCACATGACACAAGAGATTAGACAGTTGCCTATGATACTGTAGCCACTAGTACTTTATCACAAATCAATGACGATATCAGCGGTAATGAGTCGGACACAATCAATTTTTAAGAGGTAGGTCCCTGCTGCCGGTTATCACACGAAAAGTAGCTGGGATTGATATGAAGTCAAAGATCTAAACAAGATTCACAACGTATATCACGAATAGTCGCACATAATAGTGCGCAAAAAATAAATTCAATCAGTTGAAAATTCCGCTTTATAACCCGTCCGTCTGTGCGACTGTCCGTCTGTATGAATGCCTATTTCTTAGAGACTATAAGAGCTAAAGCAATCAAATTTACGAGTTTGTTTTACAATCTGTAGTCGTGTGTACCCGACTACGAGAGCCCCTTTGCTTACATACACAGCCATACACACACATCCTCACACATACACACTGCTCGACTGGCACAGAGTTCTGAGTTGAGGTGTGGACGTGTTTCTGCATGGCTCCGCTTTGAAGCCTTTTTCCTGGCTGATAAGCTGCAAAAACACGGTCTGAGTTTGGTGTGAAATGGTGATATAGTTACTACTCACCGGCCTCGGCGATGCTGGTTGTGGAGGATGCAAATTTAGCCAATATTGTCTGGCCACTAAATGAGAGACTGTCAGGATGCAGCGCACTCTTGAGTGAGTTTTTAAATTCTTGAGTTTGACGATACTCTGTCTAATTTTCGGTTTGTCATGCTGCCGGAGACTACCAGCTGATCGTCAAGTGTGACCAGAGCGCGATCAGCAATCGATGGAAAAATACTAAACGCTAGGGATGGAGAACTTAAATTACTTAATTGATCTCATAGCGTTGCCACCCCGCACGAATTTGGCATGTTTGGCGCGCGCCGTTAAGCTTTTTTGAATTTTAAATTCTAAAAATCTTAATTAATAAACCGAGCAGGGGCGGTATAACCCCCAACGGAAAGTCAGAAGCAAATGTCTGGCCATCGTTGGAGGCTTCTCTGCTGCGAAGATACTAAAAGCCCGATTGGTATCTCACAAACCCCAAAAATCCAGTATGCGTCTGTTACCCGGATCGGGCGGCATACTGGTTAGCGTCTGTCCCACATTGGGCGGCTACCACAATAGTAAGCTAGCTCGGCTGGCCGCACCTAGCGGTATAAGAAGCCCCTGGCAGCAGGGTTAAAATACAAATGGCTTTCAACCAAAAAGGAACGGTTCAGGGAACGAGATAGTTACGGTGCAGGGAGTCGGATACCCAGTACCGGCGGCTGTGAGGGGTGTGCAAGCGGGCCCCCGGTCGTCGACATCCAGCGACCGCAGTGCTGAAGAGGTGGTAAACTTGGCCTCTTCTGTATGTACTACTACAAGCCAAAGGAGCGAGACGAATGGTAGCATGACTGCGAATGTCCAGCTGTCTGCCAATCCCTTCGCCAAGAGCAGCAAACTTACTAGATCCCCGCAAGTAAGGGAGCTCATGCCGGTAATGGCACAGAGTGTGATGCCCACTACAGAGGACACACCAAAGAGATGACGTGAGGAGGGCAGCCCAAATAGCGCTCCGCCAAGACGCCTGCTAAAAAGGTAAGAGCATTCAGGGGAAGCACTGAAGCAGCCTTGATTGAGGAACTTGGCGGGCTTCTCGATGAAATGCTCTTCAATATAAATGAGAAGAGACCAGTCGTCAGGCACATCAACCAGACGATGAAGGAAGCCGTTGCGAGGATGAAGGAGATCCAGATGCTCCTCTCGGCGAATGCACTTACGGCTACGAGGACCAGCGAGAAGGAGGTGCAAACTTCGTTCCCGTTGGAGCATACTCAGGTCACGCAACCCAGACGTGCGGCACGTACACCCAAACAGCGGGTTCAAGTTGGGAAACCGGAGACCAGGCATCCAGAAGCGACTACTAGGTCGGAAACGACGGCCCCACCAAAGGCAGCACCCCTTGCCAAGCAAGAAGAAGGCTGGCAAAAGGCTCCGCGAAACCGCAACGTGAAGCGCCAGACCAAGTGTGCCAAATGGAGCTTAAGACCCGATGCGCTAATTATAAGCGTAGGGGAAGGTAGGTCCTACAAGGACGTGCTCTCTTTGGTCACCAGAAGAGAGGACGAGAAATTGAAAGGTGTCAAGGACTGCATCAGGAGCGTTCGGAAGACGTTGAGAGGCGATCTTTTGCTGGAGCTCACCGGCAGTGCTCTAGAGGACACCCTCAAACTCAAGGGAGATGTAGAGGGTGCACTCGGTCAGTCCATAGGGGTCCGCGTCATGACCGAAGAAACTATACTGGTCATCATGGATCTAGACGCGTTGGTGGAAGAGGCAGATGTCGTGGAAGCGTTGGCAAACCAGTTCCAGGTGAATCGGAGCCAATGCAGAATAAGGAGCTTGCGGCCATCATACGCAGGCAGTATGGTGGCGAACGTGTGTGTACCCACGGCCCAAGTAGCTGGCATCCTACAAGCTGGCAAGTTCAAAGTCGGTTGGTCCATTTGCCGAGTGAAGGAGGCGGAGCTGCGATGCTACCGCTGTCTTGGTAGCGGGCACAAGGCCAGCAACTGCAAAAATGCAGTCGATCTCAGTGACCGCTGTTTTAGGTGCGGTGGAGCAGGTCACAAGGCGGCATCGTGCGTGCGCAGCCCAAAATGCGCAAGATGCACGAAAGAAGGCAATGATGAGGTGAGCCACGCGACCGGCAGTCGACAATGTCCTCTGGCAAGGAAGAGAGTGGGCCCCAAAAACCAACAATGATACAGTTTCTCCAATTAAATTTGAACCATTGCATCGCGGCGCAGGACCTGTTGTCACAAACAGTACGGGAGGTAAATGCAGAAGTGGCGATTCTGAGCGAACCCTACCGTACAGGTTCTGATGGATGGGCAGTACATACCAGCAGCAAGGCGGCCAGGGAGTTGTGGCAGCCAACCACGACCGCTATCACAGGTGAAGTCGGGACATGGTTTCGTTAGGGCCTGGTCGGTGTATAGTTGCTATCTAGCACCCAGTCTCCCAGTCCAGGAGATCGCAGAAATTATGGAGGAAATAGGCCAGGATGCAAGAAGTCGCTGTAACGTCATCATCGCTGGAGACTTCAATGCGTGGGCCGAAGAATGGGGTTCTGCAACCACAAACCGCAGAGGGCGCATTGTCCTAGAGTCTTTGGCGTCCCTGGATGTAGTGCTGTTAAACAGTGGGAGCCAGTTCACATTCGAGAGGGCCGGCGTCGGGTCTATCATAGACCTCACTTTCGTCAGCAGCGCTCTTGTTGCCCAGTGCAATTGGGAAATTAGTCACCATTACACGGCGAGTGACCACCAGCCCATTAGATTAGCTGTTAGTGACCATCCATCAGTGAGAAGAGTGGCACCACAACGCACTGGAGCTTTCAGAGCTGAAACTCTAAACTTGGAGGTGTTTGCAAATGCCCTTAGCACACTTCCAAGCGCCGTGGGAGATGCTGGAGCGGAGTTGTCAGCAGTGCGCGTCATGCAGCAGGTGGTCGAGGTATGAAGCTGCAGCATGCAACGGAGAATGGTGTTTGGCGGACACCAGAGTCCAATCTTTTGGTGGAACGAGGAGATCGCGGCAGCACGACGCGAATGCATATCAGCGAGGAGGCGATATCACTGTGCGAGGCACTCACCAGATTATCTAGAGCTGCAAAGGCAGTATAAGGAAAAGAGAAGTGCCCTCAAGAGGTATATTAAGTCAAGTAAGAGTGCGTGTTTTCAACGCTTACTGGACTCTGTAGACCATGACCCTTGGGGAAAGGCCTACAAGACGGTGGTTAAAAGGATTTATGCAGGCAGGTATTGGGTGCCAGACGGCCCATTGGTGCTGCGGAGTATTGTGTCTTCTTTATTTCCGCAGGGACTCAGTACACTACCGATCAACTTCCAGCGGGTGCATTCCGCACGACTGGCGATCCGACCCCTCTCATCGGAGGAGGTTCTGGGCTCAGTGGCAAGGATAAAAGGTCACAAGGCTCCAGGTCCTGACCAAATACCAGACCGTGCCCTCAAGCTGGCTGTGCATCTCCAACCAGGGGCATTTGTCGACCTGTTCAACGAATGCTTGGTAGAGGGTGTATTCCCATCCATTTGGAAGCAGCAGAAGCTTGTGCTACTTCCCAAGCCAGACAAACCTCTGAACGAGGCTTCGTCATACAGACCTATCTGCCTGTTGGACTCTGCTGGCAAGGTTTTTGAGCGAATCTTAGTCAACAGGATCGAGGAGGTAGTTGCCCAGGCGGGTGACCTCTCACCGCGGCAGTTTGGCTTTCGGAAGGACAGATCAACGCTGGACGCCATAGAGAAGGTAGTGCAGATCGCGTCAAACGCTATTGCGGGCTCGCGTTGGAAGGGGGGCGCGAAGCAATACTGACTCATCGTCACATTGGACGTTCAAAACGCATTCAATACGGCGGACTGGAGCAGTATTTTTCGGGCATTAACGCACTTCAGGGTACCGGAATACCTCACCCGCATTCTGCACAGCTACTTTGAGGGCAGAGTCCTCCATTACTCGGATGGCGCTGAGACTCACGACGTTTCAGCGGGTGTCCCACAAGGATCGATCCTCGGTCCGACGTTGTGGAACATCATGTACGACGGCCTTCTTCGTATGTACATGCCGGAGCAGGTGGTTACCATTGGGCTTGCAGACACCTAGACAAAGTTGTAGAATTGTGCAATATAGCAATACGACGCGTCAGGGCGTGGCTTCAGTCGGTGGGACTTAAATTGGCGGCGCATAAGACAGAGGCAGTTCTGGTTAGCAGCAGAAAGAAGTTGGAGTACGCAAAGATCCAAGTCGGCAACGAGGAAATCCAAACGAAGCGGTCGATTCGGTACCTAGGGGTACATATCGACTGCAGACTCAGCTTCCGAGAGCATCTCCAGTTTGCTGCTAGGAAAGCTGGCACTAGTGCCAGAGCTTTATCGAGGTTATTGCCTAACACTAGAGGGCCAAAACAGTGTCGCAGGGTCTTACTCACTAGCGTAGTGCGGTCGGCGATTCTATACGCTGCGCCCATCTGGGAACCGGCACTCCAGACGAAAGCGTACAGAAGGAGCCTCGAATCGGCATACCGTCTTTGTGCATTGCGCGTTGCCTGCTCATTCAGGATGGTGTCTGATGATGCAGCATTGGTATTTGCAGGCCTGGTTCCTATAGACGAGCTGGCTAGAGAATCCAGAGAAAGTAGAGTGGATCGGTTAGTCACCAAAACCGAAACGAGGGGCCGCAGCTTGGCACGCTGGCAGGCCCGATGGGAGCGATCAGGAAAAGGCAGGTGGACATACACACTTATTCCATCGCTCGATCCGTGGATAAATAGAAGGCACGGGCATGTAAATTATTACCTGACCCAGCTCCTGAGTGGACACGGCTGCTTCCGCAGCTATCTCCACGGTATTGGAAACGCTACCAGCCCATTCTGTACTTGTTGCTTAGGGTGGGTGCTGGAGGATCCAAAGCACGTTTTGCTGGAGTGCCAACGCTTCGCAACCGAAGGAGACGAGCTAACCTGCTGCATTGGTGCGTTTAACGCGAGCAACATTGTTGCCAAAATGTTAGAGGACAAGAGGGCGTGCGACGCTGTCTGTTCCTTCACATCACAGGTCATGCGTGAGCTGAGAAGAATAGAGCGTATCGGCGCGGGATAGACGACAGGATGATAGATGTGCCTCCTGAGAAGCAATGCCTTGCGGTGGTACCACAGGATATAGCACCTATATATATATATTTTGTTTCGTTACATCTTTCGCCTAGCTCTTTGTTATGTGGGAAAAAAAATTTGAGAATAAATAAATAGAATATAAAAATAAAAAAAAAAATAAAAAAAACATACACACAGCTCGAGACACCCCAAGGGACCCGTATCGTAGACTTCGCGGATGACATTGCCATTGTGGCAGTGGGAAAAGAGCTAAGTGGCGTGGAAGCAATTACCAATGCATGCATTCGACAGATAGTGACATGGCTCGAGAGCAATTCACTATCTTTGGCAGCTCACAAAACCGAAGCGGTACTAAAAAGCAGCAGAAAAAAGGTGGAATCTGCTTCTATCAGAGTAGCAGGGTTCCAAATTTCCTCCAAGCCATCCATCCTTTATCTTGGAGTGAAATTGGATCACAGGCTATCATACAAATTCCACCTTGAGTACGCTGCTGAGAAAGCGGCCAGAGCGACGACTGCGCTATCCAGCATAATGGCGAACTGCGGAGGCCCCCGCCACAAAAGTAGATTGCTCTTTACTAGTGTGGTAAGGTCAATCATACTTTACGCTGCAAGAATATGGGCACCGGCAATGTCTAGCAAATCCTATGGACAGTCCTGTAGGGGCTCATACCGCTGCTGTGCACTACGAGCAATGAGTGCCTTCCGCACAGTATCGGAAGATGCAGCCCTGGTCCTTGCGGGCATGATACCACTAGATCTGCTTGCCACCGAGTCCAGAAACCATTAAGAATCAAGAAGACGACGGACTATGCTTCAATGGCAAGAGCGGTGGCAACAAACTGGAAGCGGTAGCTGGACCTGGAGGATCATCCCAGACGTACGTAGGTGGGTTCGGCCAAACCGACCTTTATATGACGCAACTGCTGACTGGCCACGGTAGCTTCAAATCCAATTTATATAGGTTTAAGCATGAGACGTATCCGTTTTGCACACACTGTGCGCGGACCACAGAGGACGCAGAACATGTCTTTTTTGTCTGTCCGCGTTTTACTCCTGAACGGGAAGAACTGAGCTTAAGCATTGGGAGGCCATTTACAGTCACTGACTTGTTAGACATTCTGCCCAGTTTGCAAAAAAATTGGTTAAGAGTTACCCACACTTATTCAGCAGTCCTTAAATCCTTGCGTCGCGCTGAAAAACAGCGCCAGCAGAATTCAATTCAGAATTTAAGCTCTAGATGAGTGTCTAGAAGAGGCCTTCATGACACCTCCTCCTCGCGTAGTAATACCTAGCGGCTAAGTTCGGTGAGACGGAAAGCGGAGAGTAATGTCAGGTTTTAGTGGGTGTAAGTCCCACACTACCATTACCTTGTTGCAGCCAAGGTTCGCGCACGGCTTAGTGTAGCAAAAATCGCACGTCGAAGTATGTCAAGGAAGCTGAACATCGGAAAGCTGCAATCACAACGGACGAAAGATGAATTCTCCAGACGACTCTCTGACCAACTTAGGCAAACAATTTCGAGGCCTGAAAATGCGAGTGATATGTGGGCGCACATATCGCACTCTCTACGAGCTTCGGCGGAGGAAGTACTTGGATTCCAACGCCCTCCTACAAGGAATTCATGGTACGACCAAGAGTGCCGGGAAATATCCAGAGCGACGGACGCGTCGTATAGGCGAACACTTCAATCTGTACCTACCAGGACGGTAGTAGAGACGTACAGGGCCAAGAGAAAGGAGGAAAAGAGCGTTTTTAAACGCAATAAAATAGACTTAGAAACGCTAGAGTGTGAGAGAATGGAGTGTAGTCAAAACAGAAATGATGCCCGAGACTTTCACCAGAGCGTGAAGCGACTTACCCAAGGATATAAAAGTGGACGGGTGATCTGCAGAGATGATGACGGAATCCTGGTCACAGATGCAACGGTCACGCTAAGGTTATGGAGGGATCATTTCTCAAGTCTTTTGGAGGGCGATGACTTGGATGTTGACGCAGAAGAAAGTGATCCACTTACCCCAATCAATGACGAAGTTGAGATATCAACCCCTAGCCATCATGAAGTCGAGGCCGCAATACAGCGGCTCAAGAACAAAAAAGCAGCAGGTGCTGATGGCTTATCAGCTGAATAGTTCAAGGCAGGTCAGGTGTATGCACCAACTCCTGTGCAATGTATGGCTTGTAGAGAGCATACCCGATGATTGAAACCTTAGCTTGATCTGTCTTGTTCTTAAGAAGGGTGATGCCACACTACGGGCAAATTACCGTGGCATCAGCTTACTGCCAGTGGCATATAAGGTCCTGACGAGCGTACTGTGTGAAAGACTGAAACCATTTGCTGAAACACTGATTGGACGTTATCAGTGTGATTTCAGAACTGGCAGGTCCACTGTTGACCAGTTCTTCACACTGCGCCAGATCCTGGAGAAGTCGCATGAGAGCCAGATCACTTACCACCTTTTTGTCGACTATAAGGCCGCTTTTGATAGCCCACGGCAGGATCGCTTGTATGCTGACATGTTTGAGCTTGGGATTCCTGCGAAGCTAATGCGGCTTTGCAGAATGACATTGAGCAACACTAAGAGTTCTGTCAAGGTAGGAAGTGACCATTCCGAAACCTTTAATACCAAGTGTGGTCTCAGACAAGGTGACTCGCTGTCTTGTGTGCTTTTTAATTTACTTATGGAAAGTATCATAAGGAAGGGTGGCGTTCATCGGACTGGCACAATTCTGACGAACAGATGTGTCCAGCTGCTTGGATACGCTGATGATATTCACATTATTGGCCGTACCAATCGAGATGTGACGGGAGACTTTGGCGCTATCGAAAAGGAATCGGCTAAAGTAGGGATCCATAATAATATGGACAAATCAAAGTTTATGGCATGCTCCAGCAGAAAATCACGACGCGTTGACTCTCGACTGGCAGCAGGTAGCTATAGCTTTGAGGCCGTAGGTGAAATTACTTACCTCGGCTCCACAATGACGAGTGATAATTATGTTAGCCTAGAAATCAAACGGAGGATTACAACTGCCAACAGGTGCTACTACGTGCTCAGTAGGCAGTTCAACAGCAGAGCCCTTCAAAAGCCACATCAATTTAGTGCGACAATGAAACGTCTTTAAACTCTCATACAATTCCAATTTCTCCGATACATAGGATAGGTACAAAGATTTCATAGCACCCTACTGGATCAAGTTAGGTGTCTAAGATTAGACAGAGGCCTGACCGACCCTGTCCAAATAATCCTATTGGACACAATAGAGTATAAAAAATAAATACATTCGGTCATAGATAAAAGACCTGAAGGGTGCAGAAGGTTCAGGATAAAATAAGAATGCAAAAAATGCACTATGAGCCAGAGAAAATTGTAATCTTGGCAGAATAGGGTCTTTGATGTGCGCGAAAAAGTTTAGTTTTTATCATTTAGTTACCCTATATTGCGTTTGTTTAAAGGCAAATTATACTTTTCCCGGTTGTCCACAAAAATTCCACACTACACTTAGTGGCCAACATTATAGCGGAGCGTGGGGGCGAAACGTACGCCCCTGGAAACTGCACCACTTTACCAGGGGCCACATTTTCTCGACTGTCAACAAGGAGCCCATGTGCTAGGGTGATGCTTTCGGGAGGACTATCACATTACGCGGCGCAAACAAGTTAATAAAATCCAATTACACAGGTGGACGACGGAGTAATATAAATATCATTAATGATAAAGTGGCAGAAGTGCAGGTATATAACAGCACGAAAATATGGTTACATGACACTCATCTCATCACGTTTGTCGATCATGCTAAGGTAGATGGTGCACTATTTGTTAACCATAACAATTTCCTGAATAGAATGCTTGGGATTGTGAATTCCGCCTTCTGAATATCACCGCCAGCTGAGATATTACTTAGTCTCACATACTTTCAACGCCTAACTGAAAGTAATGCGGAGTCTAGGAAAAGCAGGATACGAAGGAACAACAACCGGAGGGATATGCTCCACGGTTATTGGTGTCATCATAGTTTGTCGACAACTAGGTAAAGAACAAAAGGCCACTAAACAACTAACGGAGTTCATCGCCTGATTAGGGTCGACTGAGGGCGGTCTCAAGATTGATGGGGGAGTACTTAACATAAGTCAACGATCATGTATTCTTTAATTTATGTTACACATTGGCAATATTATATCATTCAGCATCAGGGCTGTTGTCAACGCATTGCCGACAGACACAGCATACTTGCGTGGCCGCTAATGAGATCTTTTTACTGTTAAGTTAAGAATGTTATATCTATTGTATGTAAGTTAGTTCGAATTTGGTTTCTGCACCGAACACATCTGCTCGTCTGAATAAATTACATATTTACTGAACCATTGCGTCTCATTGTTCAGACACCGCCTAACAAGTGAAAATTACAATTTTAATTTTAACACATATTTTGTTAAAACTAAATATATTAATTTGTATATTCTTGCGTATGTGTGTGTGTATGTCTGTGCATGTAGGCAAAGAGCTCCCATAGTCGGGTTCACTTCACTACAGATTTCTTACTTTTCCCTTTTGCCATAAAAAAGAAGAAGACAATTTCAACCGATTGAATTTCTTTTGCCACACATCATAGTTAAACCATTCTTGATCTATGTTGTAAATCTGGGTAGGATTGATCAAAAAACTCGGAAGCTATTAGCCCCTTTGCCTTTTTGTTAAAAAAAAGCAAAGCGGAGCTATTGGAAATGTGCAAAATCGAAAAGTATGTAACACATAGAAATAATCATCGGAGACCCCATAAATTATATATATTCTTAATCAGGATGAGAAGACGAGTTGATCTAGCCCTGTCCGTCCGTCCGTCTGTCCGTCTGTCCGTATGAACGCCTGTTTCTCAGAGACTATAAGTGCTAGAGCAACAAAATTTTTGACTTAGATTTGTTATTTTTGTACGCTATACGAGTTTTTTTTTTTATTTTTGAATTTTATGCCCTGACCTCCGCAACTGTAAAAAACGATTATTAAGCACAATTTTCAACCGATTGAATTTTTTTCGGCACACATTATAAATAGACCATTCTTGATCTATGTTGTAAATCTGGGTAACATTGATCAAAAACTTGGAAGTTATAAATCATAAAAAGTGGTGTTTTTTGAGCCCGGAGGGGAGGTTAACTGGTGAGCGCAAAATAAGAGATAGAGCAACCAAATTTGGAATCTAGATTCATTATAATCGTACGCTATACGAGTTTGTGTTAGATTTTCTAATTTCCTCCCCTGCCCCGTGCAATTTGAAAAAATTAATTTTATATATATATATATATATATATATATATATATAGTAAAGTATTTACTAAGTTTCGGCCTATTAAATGTCCCGTCCTCGAAACTAAAGACAACGCACAACACTTTAGCACAACACTTTAACACAAGTTCAACACTTTAAATAAAAAACACAAGTTCCGGGTTTGTACTATTTTATTGTAGAAGTTTAATTTGCGATTCTCTCGGTGGTTGGCTTAAGACTGATCTGAGGATGCTGATCTGATTCTAAGCGTACCCACTACGATTATTGTTTACAATTGATATTTCATATATTGGATATTGGATATTGGAACATTAGCTTATTTGTTATTGTTTACATTCTTATGCTGAGTGTGGGGATTTGGTTCTTAGTATTTTATAAGTAATGGTATTGGGTCTTGATGCTGAGTGGGATTTTTTTGTTTTTAGTATTTTATAAGTTATTGTTTATCAGTTTTGATGCTGAGTGTGAGAATTTGGTTAATGATGTTTTGAGTGCGGCAGTAATAACTGTCGCAGTTTTAAGTAAATTTCAAGAATATATATAGTAGACGAGATTACGTCCCTTCCCTCCCCTTAGAAGGAAGCCTATACTTGGGCTGATAAAGATGGATATAGTGCGGGTAATGGATTTTGTTCCATTTCTATTTCTTTTTAGTTCATTCGGTTTTTGAATTGGATGTTTTCTTAATAATAATATAAATGTATTAGTAGTTACATGTTTGGAATATAAGTATAATATAATGAGTACAAAAATTATGATTATTATAATTATATAGAATATAATGATATCTTTTTGATATTAGTTTAACAATGTCATCGTGTTTTATAATCTTAATCTTAGTTATGTTCAGTGGTGGGTACAGAGGTGTTGGGTCTATTTCAGGTTTTTAAATAATTTTCACTTAAGGTGATTGTTCTTATTTCTAGTTTACAATTTGTTATGCTTATTATTTTATTTCCATCTATTTTTATTTTATTATTTAGTTTTTGACAGTTTTGTGTAATGGTTGTTTCGCTTAGATTCCATGTAAGGATTACATTGGGTTCTACATATTTAATCATTTCTGTTGTAGGTATAGGTTTAAAATTACATATTGGGTTCTTACGCTTAATAATATTACTGATACATTCATTATTTATTTATTTACTGTCTTAATTATAAACTTTGTTTTTATTTTGAAAGTAATAATATGTATCTGGGTGATCCAACTGGTAACCATTTTGGTCAGGATAGGGAATTACTTTAAGAGTTTCAATTAATTTGTGATTAATGGGAATATGTGATATGATTAGTATTTCGTTATTTTTAAGGTTAATTCGAGTATATGTTTTGATTAGTATTATACTTGTGCACCAGGGACTTGCGGAATTGAGGTTGTAATAATTTTCTTGCGTTTTTTAAACTGAGTTTTATAATAGTTTCTGATTCTATATTTGTAAGTAATTTGGTAGTGGTCGGGGTCTATTTGTTCTACATTTTTACTTTTATTATATGGGTTTTCTAATTTTTCTTTCTGTAAAGGACCCTTTCTATACCTGGCATCTATCTCGTATTCGTTTCTATTAGCGTTTAGTTCATTCATATTTTTCTTTTTGTTTAGTTGGGTATTTAATGTTGGCTGTTCAGAATATGTAAAAATATGAGCAGGAGTTTGTCCAGTTCTGTCCTGTTTAGTTTTGTGATTGTATATGTTGCTTTGACCTGATTTGATGAATATTACTTGTTAGCCCCTTTGCCTTTTTGTAAAAAAAAAAACAAAGCGGAGCTATTGGAAATATGCAAAATCCAAAAGTATGTATGCTTCTCAGAGACTATAAGAGCTAGAGCAACCAAAGTTGAAATCTAGATTTGTTATGATCGTACGCTGTACAAATTTGTTTTTGATTTTTCAATTTCCTCCCCTGACCCCTGCAATTCAAAAAAAAACGATTATTAAGCACAATTTTCAACCGATCAAATTTATTTTTGGCACACATCATAATTAGACCATTCTTGATCGATGTTGTGAATCTGGGTAAGATTGATCAAAAATCTCGGAAGTTATAGATCAGCAAAAGTGGCATTATGGGCCCCGGGGGGTAATGTAGTGCGCGCAAAATAAGAGCTAGAGCAACGAAATGAAATTGGAACGTAGATTTGTTATGTTCGTAGGCTATACAAGATTATTTTAGATTTTTCAATTTCTTTCCCTGACCCCCGCAATTTGAAAAAATCGATTTTCAGATACAATTTTTAACCGATCAAATTTCTTTCACGCACACATATTAAGTAGACCATTTTTCATCTACGTTGTGAATTTCGTTAAAATTGAACAATAAACACGGAAGTTATACAACATTAAGTACCGCGCTATAGAGCGTGGGGGGCTAAAAGGTGCGCGCAATGGCTAAGTACGTGCAGAACTGTGTGTATGTATGAGTATGTGTGTGTATGGCTGTATATGTAGGCAAAGGGGCTCTCGTAGTCGGGTACACTCGACTACAGATTGCTTACTTGTTTTTTAAATGTATCTATTGGTTTTTCTGTTAATTGAATAAGATCGTTACTATCTTCATCTGCACTATGTTGGGAAGATTTAATGAAATGATTTTCTTCGAGCTTGGTTCTGGACAATGCGTCTGCGACGTAATTTAATTTCCCTTTTTCAAGCATTTCGTCTGCTTGTTTTTCTATTTCTATTTTAAGCATTTGCGTCTGTGGATATTGTTTGGAATAAATGGGAGAATTATGTAATGAATTTGTGTCTGATACTAACGTTTTCTGTGTGAGCAAATGGTCATCATTTGAACCTGGAGTTATAAATGGGTATGATTTATCAAAAAGTGTAACTCTAAGAGTTTTGAGATTTATAATAGATTCTGCCCTATTAAGCAATCTTCTGCCAATTAACATGTCATAATCTTTAGAGAAGTTATGTAAATAAAATTGTTCGGAAATTTTAAATATATTATTTTTGGGCAAAATAACAGACTCATTAATTGTCATGATACCATTTGATGTATAAACCTCACATTTATTGTTTTGTATTGGGAGTGAAAATATATTTTTTTGCATCATATTTATTGTTGAACCTGTGTCGATTAGGCATTTAAATGTTTTACCTTTATGTTTTGTTTCTAGGTATTGGTATTGTTCGGGGCTGGTAATCTGAAAATTTTCGTCAAACTTTAATTCGGTTTGGTTTGGTTCGGATTTTGGCTCGCATTTATTTTGCTTCCGTTGGGTTTGAGGTTGATTAGAGTCAGTATAGTTTTGTTCGTACTGCTGTTGATCGTTGTATTGTTCGTAGTATTGTTGCTGGTCGTTATATTGTTGTTGTTCATAGTATTGTTGTTGATCGTAATATTGTTGTTGGTCATAGTAATTTAGCTCGTATGGGTTATGCTCTTGAGCATTTTGGTATCGGGATTCGTCAATAGACATTTTTGTCTGTTGGCTGTCTGATGGTCTAGGTCTTTTAAACGATTGGTTTGGTTGAAAATTGTTGCTATCAAATTTGGGGGATTGTTGTGGTATAGGCATTGGTTCTGTAGAAGTAGGTCTGGGTGAGTATGGATAATGGTATTGCGGCGGTTGATAATATTGTATGGGTGGATATTGGTATGGGTTAGTGTTAATCTGCAGTGGTATGGTGGATACCTTTGTTGGAAACTATAAGTTTTATTTGTATTTAAATTTGCTTTTAGGTTAGTATTTTTGTTATGGACCTCTGTACTTTTATACATACTTGTCTTAATAGATCCTGTCTTCATAGATACCTTCTTTTTGGGCAATTAGTACTAACGATCTAAGATCAGGGATTTCATGATGTACGAGTATTGCGAAGAGAGTTAGTGGTAGCTTGCGTATTAGTGCCTTGATGGAGTCTTTAATACCATCGAAATAAATTAATATATTGTTGTTGTTGACTTATTGTCTAATATTTTTAGCCTTTTTGTCTTTTATTTTTTTGAAGGAAAAAAAAGTGCTAAACGGAACTGTTTTTTTTTTATTCAACCGTTCTTGGGCAACCTATTTGGATTTATAACCCTGGTTAAAAATTTAAAAATTCAGAGAACGTTTTCGAGCTGGTTTACAAAAATAAAAAAATTAAAAATCTGCACAGTTTTCAACCGATCATATTTATTTTTGGCACACATCATAATTAGACCGCTCTTGACCCATGTTGTGAATCTGGGTAAGATTGCTCAAAAATCTCGGAAGTTATACATAATCAAATGTGGCGTTATTGGGCCCGGGGGTGTATAGTAGTTCGCGCAAAATAAGAGCTAGAACAACGAAAATTGGAACGTAGATTTGTTATGTTTGTACGCTATACGAGTTTGTTTTAGATTTTAAAATTTCCTCCCTTGACTCCCGCAATTGGAAAAAATCGATTATAAGGTACAATTTTTAATCGATCACATTTCTTTTTCGCACATTTATTGAGTGGACCATTCTTCATCTACGTTGTGAATTTCGTTAAAATTGAACAATAAACACGGAAATTATACAACATTAAGTACCGCGCTATAGAGCGTGGGGGGCTAAAAGGTGCGCGCAATGGCTAAGTACGTGTAGAACTGTGTGTATGTATGAGTATGTGTGTGTATGGCTGTATATGTAGGCAAAGAGGCTCTCGTAGTCGGGTACACTCGACTACAGACTTCTTACTTGTTTTGTTTTACTTTTTAGCCCCTTTGCCTTTGTCTGTCCGCCTGTATGTCTGTCCGTCCATCCGTCTGAATGAACGCCTGTTTCTCAGGGACTGTAAGAGCTAGAACAACCAAATTTGAAATCTAGATTAGCTGTTTTTTTACGTTAGACCAGTTTGTTGTACATTTGTGAATTTCCTTCCCTGACCCCGAAATTAGAAAAAAACGATTATTAAGCACAATTTTCAACCGATTGAATTTTTGGCACACATCATAATTAGACCATTCTTGATCTATGTTCTCGGAAGTTATACATTTTTAGAAGTTGTGTTATGGATGCCCGGGGGGTTAAGTAGTGCGCGCAAAATAAGAGCTACAATAACGAAATTTGGAATCTAGTTTTCTTTATGTCTGTACGCTATACGAGTTTGTTTTAGATTTTCGAACTTCCTCCCTTGATTGAAAAAATCGATTATAAGGCACAATTTTCAAGCGATAAAAGTTTTTTTCCACGCACATATTAAGCAGACTATTCCTGATCTACATTGTGAATTTCGTTAAGATTGAACAATATACACGGAAGTTATCCAACATTAAGTACCGCGCTATAGAGCGCTGGGGCTGAAAAGCGCGCAAAATGGCTTAAAGTACGTGTAGAACTGTGTGTGTAGCAGTAGATGTAGGCAAAAGGGTTCTCGTAGTCGGGTTCACTCGACTACAGACTTCTTACTTGTTTTAGATGGTGTTGTAAACTAAATTTCAATATTCTTTTCTGAGAGAAACTGCTTAGTTTTATCAATATTAAATTTGTTGTCTGTTAAATTTTTCTTTGGCTTTCCCAAGTACTGTATTCAAAGTTTTATTTCATTTAATAATGAAGGCCAGGATCTATCTCTTACGTATTGTGCAGTTGCATATTTAGATAGTTTATCTTTCGATGTTAAATACATAATGTTTCTTTTTGGGTAGCAAATATCTATATGGATTATGTCATTCGTTTTTTTCGGCGTTTCTGTAATATTTAGATTATATTTAATGGGTTATCTATCATATTTACCTAAATTACAAATATTACAATTGTTAAAATAAGTGTGTTTGAATTTTTCCATCTAAGGTTAAAAATATTTTTGTTTTATGGATATATATATTTCGTTGATACCACGGAGGTTATTTTTAATGCGTTCTGTTTTAATTATTTTTAAAAAATTTTCTTTGTCGTTTATATCTTTCAAAATTGTATTCGTTTTTCATATTCTTTTTTTTTTTTTTTTTTTTTGAATGGAATTGGAATGAATCCAAAGCTTACGTTTCTTATTCCTGGACGTAAAAAATGTTTATTATATATTTTTTCTTTTTTATTAATCATTTATAAATTATTTCCTGGATGCCCTGTTTGACAATATCAATTTAAACGCAAGTACAAAACAAATCTTTAGTTACAAATGCAGAAGGCAGAGACATGTGCACCAAAGTTTGGTGTGCTGAGCATACCATAACCAGGAGGATCAGGATGTATGTATATATTATCGATGTTCGCAGCACGATGTCTTTACTTCTCTACACATAATTACTATCAGTTGATTGGTTAGAACTTAGAACTAAGGCATCGTGCTTGCTGCATTTAAATCTCATAGTTTTGTATGCATTTATTTGAAAATTTTGCCCTGATTGAACTTGCGACCGTCCTTATCGGCGCCGGTCCACGAGAAGTACTGGGTGACAAGCTTCTTGGTTTCCTCACTCTTAGCATCTAGTTTCTTCCAATCGTAGACTTCGTAGTCAATCTGCCAATCTGGGGATAGAGTAAAGGCGAGATCCTGTCCACGCCACGCCCAAATACCAGAGATGGTGCTGTTGTTGTCCTCACCGAAAAGGCACACTGAGGCAAAAGCCTGTTTGCGCATTTTATCAAGACGTTGGAACATGCCGGTTATGAGATTGCACGACATGAACACTTTGGACAACTCATCGTTGTATTTGTATTCGCCAATCCAGATTGAGTAGTTCTCAGCATCAAATTTCTCAAAGAAATAAGGAATGGACTTGGCCTCATCCTCATTGGAGTACACGCGCTTGAAGTCATCGAAATTGAAGGTACCCTTAGGCAAGGAACCGAAAGGATCCTTTGACTTGGGCTCAAGAGCCAAAAGCTCATCAGCAGCGTCGAGTTCCTCAGGCTCCTCAGTTTCCTTGGGAGCAGCCTTCTTCTTGTCCTTGGGCTTCTCTTCCTTCTGTTTAGGTTGTTGTTGTTCTTGTTGTTGTTGCTTTGCTAAAAATTCGGGATATTTTTTTGGGTCAAAGACCAAAGTCTTTTCGCACAACTTAAAATCCTTCACAACAGCCTTAACCTCTGGCTGATTGAAAATGGTAAGGAACCAGCGGTTCAAGTTGACGTATGTTTTGCGTACGCTTGGTTCCAGCACGTGCTCATACAAGTGCAGAAGGGTGCAGAACACAACAATGTCGGCTAGAGTAATTCTTTCTCCAACGAGGTAGGTGGCATCCAGCAGCTTCTTGTTTAGCTGCTGCAGCACAACCTCAACGTCCTGTTTAGATGTTGAGTTCTTCTGCTGCGCCACTATTCCCAATAGTGGGAATACCAATGCGCACGATGCTGGTAGAATTTCGCAATTGGCAAATGACATCCATTGCTGAACCTGAGCCTGCACAAATGGGCATTTGCCCCCACGCAATTGCTCGTTGGACACAAAGTAAGCAATTGCATTCGACTCGCTTAGGAATTTGCCATCAGCGGTTTCATATGCTGGCACCTTTCCGCTGGGGAACTTCTTAAGGAATTCCACCGATTGGTTGGTCTTACCAAACTTAAAATCATCGGCCACTTTTACCTTTGCGCCAGAGTATTGGGCAGCAATGAGTGCCTTATAGGCACGGAAGTTCTCGGGATAAGTGTAAAGCGTTCCAGTCGACATCGTGATTTCTGCCGGAGAGAAAGAAGAAGAAAATTTAAATTTATTTATTTTTTAACATTGCATATATATCTTTAAAGAAGATCTACCTGTATGGGTCATAATTAAATTCTATAATTAACTGTTGACATGGAAGTATTTCAATTCATAGCAGGAACACTATAAGTTGCGTAACACTAAAATTAACATTAACATTAAGTAACAGTGACATTAACAGAAACAATAACAGTGACATTAACAATAACAATAACATATTTTGGCTGTAATCAATGGCAGATTTTAGCAGGAAACAGTGACAGATTTTAGCTGCTGACCATCGACATCCCGGAAGAGTACCCTCTGGAGTACCTTCCGGACGCTTTTAAGCCTATTGAAAATCAAGCGGGTGGACCCTCTTTAGTCTTCTGGTGGTAGAGCTGTTGTCCAGTAGGTTCAGCGCTAGATTATTGCAGTGTTCATGTACCCTTTGTATATATTTTCTGCTTAATGCTGCAATAACCTCCTTCACCCATAGAATCTTAAGGTAGTGGTGGATTTCG
This sequence comes from Zygothrica quintamaculata, assembly GCA_037044455.1. Classification (NCBI taxonomy): domain Eukaryota; kingdom Metazoa; phylum Arthropoda; class Insecta; order Diptera; family Drosophilidae; genus Zygothrica; species Zygothrica quintamaculata. The sequence continues at coordinate 40,513 of JBAMBS010002609.1, read as the reverse complement.
TCATTGGAATGGTAGACATGAGCATTCGATATGATGCGCAGAGCTTTGTTTTGTAGCCTCTGAATCCGTTGTCGATTGCTTACGCTGGCTGTGCCCCAAAGTTGTATACCATATGTCCAAGTTGGTTTGAAGACTGAATTGTAAACTACCAACTTGGACTTGAGTGGCAGGCTAAAGCTACGGCCAATCAACCAGTAATATTTTTTTAGTTTGCTTTCTGCGTGAATCCTTTTACGGCGGATGAGCTCCATCCAAGTCAGGCGGCGATCAATAACCATGCCTAAGTATTTGGGTGTGTCGCACTCCGGGATGATAGCGCCGTCTAGCGGAACTGGAGGGCAATTGCCGGTCCTCAGGGAGAATGTAGTGTGCGTGGCCTTTTCAAAGCTGACTGCGATGTTCCACCTAACAAGCCAGGTGTTAAAGAGGTCCAGATGACTTTGTGTGACCTCCGAGGCATCGCTAGGGGAACTGGCAACAGCCAGGAAAGCGATGTCGCTAGCATAGGTAGCAGACAATCGTCCGGTATGATGGGCATGTCCGCGGAGTAGATTGTGTAAACCAGTGGCCCTAGTACACTGCCTTGCGGGACGCCAGCTCTGATTATCCTGTCCGCAGACTTGGCATTCCCACACCTAATATAATAGTGCCTATCCTCTAGTACGATTTCAGCAGCAGGAAAGAGGCGCCCGGCTTAAATTTATGTTATTTTAAAAGAATTGTCTATATATATGTTGGAATTTGATATTAATATTTAGGTTTTCACAATACACGGCGACAAGCCTTTTTTCAGGTAGTTTTTCTAACATGAATTTAAGCATATATACTTACCACCCATTGTATTCCAAAAATGTCTAATTTTCTTACTCTAGAGAATTTTAATAGTACTCGATGCCAGCTCATCAGTTTCACATAAACATATTGTAATAACGGTGAAAATCCCTCAGTTAAATAAGAAGTCATTATTAAATATATATCAATACATGTGTACTTGTGTACCACTCTTTATTAGACCGGCTCGGTCAGTGTGTATTATTCGTCGTGAGAGAGCGTCTCGGTCTCGATCTCATCTCCGCTTTCCGCTGGTCGTACAGGTCTCCACATCCCTTCTTTTCTTTTTAGATGAAGCTTTACGATTTTGTCTTCGTGTTGGGTGTCCCGTGCTGTTGGAGTTTCTTGTGGCTCTTGTATCTCCTGGGTTGGCTGTAAAGAACTACATTTTCTTTCCGATTGGTTACCTCGTAGGTAGTAGTGTTGAATGTGGGCGTTAACTTATGTGGAAATACTACGTTCTTTAAGAAGACTCTGTCTCCAACTTGAATTTCAACCTCGTTTGCCCTCCTGGTACTATCTGCAGGCTCTTTCCCTTTGTGTTTCTTCAAAAGATCTCTGTCTTTCTCTTCTGAGTCATTTAATAATGAAGGCCAGGATCTATCTCTTACGTATTGTGCAGTTGCATATTTAGATAGTTTATCTTTCGATGTTAAATACATAATGTTTCTTTTTTTTTTCTGTAATATTTAGATTATATTTAATGGGAAATCTATCATATTTACCTAAATTACAAATATTACAATTGTTAAAATAAGTGTGTTTGAATTTTTCCATCTAAGGTTAAAAATATTTTGGTTTTATGGATATATATATTTCGTTGATACCACGGAGGTTATTTTTAATGCGTTCTGTTTTAATTATTTTTAAAAAATTTTCTTTGTCGTTTATATCTTTCAAAATTGTATTCGTTTTTCATATTCTTAAATTTATTTATTTTTTAACATTGCATATATATCTTTAAAGAAGATCTACCTGTATGGGTCATAATTAAATTCTATAATTAACTGTTGACATGGAAGTATTTCAATTCATAGCAGGAACACTAAAAGTTGCGTAACACTAAAATTAACATTAACATTAAGTAACAGTGACATTAACAGAAACAATAACAGTGACATTAGCAATAACAATAACATATTTTGGCTGTAATCAATGGCAGATTTTAGCAGGAAACAATGACAGATTTTAGCTGCTGACCATCGACATCCCGGAAGAGTACCCTCTGGAGTACCTTCCGGACGCTTTTAAGCCTATTGAAAATCAAGCGGGTGGACCCTCTTTAGTCTTCTGGTGGTAGAGCTGTTGTCCAGTAGGTTCAGCGCTAGATTATTGCAGTGTTCATGTACCCTTTGTATATATTTTCTGCTTAATGCTGCAATAACCTCCTTCACCCATAGAATCTTAAGGTAGTGGTGGATTTCGTCATTGGAATGGTAGACATGAGCATTCGATATGATGCGCAGAGCTTTGTTTTGTAGCCTCTGAATCCGTTGTCGATTGCTTACGCTGGCTGTGCCCCAAAGTTGTATACCATATGTCCAAGTTGGTTTGAAGACTGAATTGTAAACTACCAACTTGGACTTGAGTGGCAGGCTAAAGCTACGGCCAATCAACCAGTAATATTTTTTTAGTTTGCTTTCTGCGTGAATCCTTTTACGGCGGATGAGCTCCATCCAAGTCAGGCGGCGATCAATAACCATGCCTAAGTATTTGGGTGTGTCGCACTCCGGGATGATAGCGCCGTCTAGCGGAACTGGAGGGCAATTGCCGGTCCTCAGGGAGAATGTAGTGTGCGTGGCCTTTTCAAAGCTGACTGCGATGTTCCACCTAACAAGCCAGGTGTTAAAGAGGTCCAGATGACTTTGTGTGACCTCCGAGGCATCGCTAGGGGAACTGGCAACAGCCAGGAAAGCGATGTCGCTAGCATAGGTAGCAGACAATCGTCCGGTATGATGGGCATGTCCGCGGAGTAGATTGTGTAAAGCAGTGGCCCTAGTACACTGCCTTGCGGGACGCCAGCTCTGATTATCCTGTCCGCAGACTTGGATCAGCAGCAGTAGATCAGCAGCAGTAAAGAGGCGCCCGGCTTAAATTTATGTTATTTTAAAAGAATTGTCTATATATATGTTGGAATTTGATATTAATATTTAGGTTTTCACAATACACGGCGACAAGCCTTTTTTCAGGTAGTTTTTCTAACATGAATTTAAGCATATATACTTACCACCCATTGTATTCCAAAAATGTCTAATTTTCTTACTCTAGAGAATTTTAATAGTACTCGATGCCAGCTCATCAGTTTCACATAAACATATTGTAATAACGGTGAAAATCCCTCAGTTAAATAAGAAGTCATTATTAAATATATATCAATACATGTGTACTTGTGTACCACTCTTTATTAGACCGGCTCGGTCAGTGTGTATTATTCGTCGTGAGAGAGCGTCTCGGTCTCGATCTCATCTCCGCTTTCCGCTGGTCGTACAGGTCTCCACATCCCTTCTTTTCTTTTTAGATGAAGCTTTACGATTTTGTCTTCGTGTTGGGTGTCCCGTGCTGTTGGAGTTTCTTGTGGCTCTTGTATCTCCTGGGTTGGCTGTAAAGAACTACATTTTCTTTCCGATTGGTTACCTCGTAGGTAGTAGTGTTGAATGTGGGCGTTAACTTATGTGGAAATACTACGTTCTTTAAGAAGACTCTGTCTCCAACTTGAATTTCAACCTCGTTTGCCCTCCTGGTACTATCTGCAGGCTCTTTCCCTTTGTGTTTCTTCAAAAGATCTCTGTCTTTCTCTTCTGAGTCATTTAATAATGAAGGCCATGATCTATCTCTTACGTATTGTGCAGTTGCATATTTAGATAGTTTATCTTTCGATGTTAAATACATAATGTTTCTTTTTGGGTAGCAAATATCTATATGGATTATGTCATTCGTTTTTTTCGGCGTTTCTGTAATATTTAGATTATATTTAATGGGCTATCTATCATATTTACCTAAATTACAAATATTACAATTGTTAAAATAAGTGTGTTTGAATTTTTCCATCTAAGGTTAAAAATATTTTGGTTTTATGGATATATATATTTCGTTGATACCACGGAGGTTATTTTTAATGCGTTCTGTTTTAATTATTTTTAAAAAATTTTCTTTGTCGTTTATATCTTTCAAAATTGTATTCGTTTTTCATATTCTTAAATTTATTTATTTTTTAACATTGCATATATATCTTCAAAGAAGATCTACCTGTATGGGTCATAATTAAATTCTATAATTAACTGTTGACATGGAAGTATTTCAATTCATAGCAGGAACACTAAAAGTTGCGTAACACTAAAATTAACATTAACATTAAGTAACAGTGACATTAACAGAAACAATAACAGTGACATTAACAATAACAATAACATATTTTGGCTGTAATCAATGGCAGATTTTAGCAGGAAACAATGACAGATTTTAGCTGCTGACCATCGACATCCCGGAAGAGTACCCTCTAGAGTACCTTCCGGACGCTTTTAAGCCTATTGAAAATCAAGCGGGTGGACCCTCTTTAGTCTTCTGGTGGTAGAGCTGTTGTCCAGTAGGTTCAGCGCTAGATTATTGCAGTGTTCATGTACCCTTTGTATATATTTTCTGCTTAATGCTGCAATAACCTCCTTCACCCATAGAATCTTAAGGTAGTGGTGGATTTCGTCATTGGAATGGTAGACATGAGCATTCGATATGATGCGCAGAGCTTTGTTTTGTAGCCTCTGAATCCGTTGTCGATTGCTTACGCTGGCTGTGCCCCAAAGTTGTATACCATATGTCCAAGTTGGTTTGAAGACTGAATTGTAAACTACCAACTTGGACTTGAGTGGCAGGTTAAAGCTACGGCCAATCAACCAGTAATATTTTTTTAGTTTGCTTTCTGCGTGAATCCTTTTACGGCGGATGAGCTCCATCCAAGTCAGGCGGCGATCAATAACCATGCCTAAGTATTTGGGTGTGTCGCACTCCGGGATGATAGCGCCGTCTAGCGGAACTGGAGGGCAATTGCCGGTCCTCAGGGAGAATGTAGTGTGCGTGGCCTTTTCAAAGCTGACTGCGATGTTCCACCTAACAAGCCAGGTGTTAAAGAGGTCCAGATGACTTTGTGTGACCTCCGAGGCATCGCTAGCATAGGTAGCAGACAATCGTCCGGTATGATGGGCATGTCCGCGGAGTAGATTGTGTAAAGCAGTGGCCCTAATACACTGCCTTGCGGGACGCCAGCTCTGATTATCCTGTCCGCAGACTTGGCATTCCCACACCTAATATAATAGTGCCTATCCTCTAGTACGATTTCAGCAGCAGGAAAGAGGCGCCCGGCTTAAATTTATGTTATTTTAAAAGAATTGTCTATATATATGTTGGAATTTGATATTAATATTTAGGTTTTCACAATACACGGCGACAAGCCTTTTTTCAGGTAGTTTTTCTAACATGAATTTAAGCATATATACTTACCACCCATTGTATTCCAAAAATGTCTAATTTTCTTACTCTAGAGAATTTTAATAGTACTCGATGCCAGCTCATCAGTTTCACATAAACATATTGTAATAACGGTGAAAATCCCTCAGTTAAATAAGAAGTCATTATTAAATATATATCAATACATGTGTACTTGTGTACCACTCTTTATTAGACCGGCTCGGTCAGTGTGTATTATTCGTCGTGAGAGAGCGTCTCGGTATCGATCTCATCTCCGCTTTCCGCTGGTCGTACAGGTCTCCACATCCCTTCTTTTCTTTTTAGATGAAGCTTTACGATTTTGTCTTCGTGTTGGGTGTCCCGTGCTGTTGGAGTTTCTTGTGGCTCTTGTATCTCCTGGGTTGGCTGTAAAGAACTACATTTTCTTTCCGATTGGTTACCTCGAAGGTAGTAGTGTTGAATGTGGGCGTTAACTTATGTGGAAATACTACGTTCTTTAAGAAGACTCTGTCTCCAACTTGAATTTCAACCTCGTTTGCCCTCCTGGTACTATCTGCAGACTCTTTCCCTTTGTGTTTCTTCAAAAGATCTCTGTCTTTCTCTTCTGAGTCCTCAGTAACACCAATGAGATCCTGTATGCTAGGGATTTTGTCTCTAATAACCCTGTTGAACATCAGTTCCGTGGGTGGGGCCCCGTGGTGCCATGTAGGGTGATATTGTACATCAATTCGAATTTCTGGATATCTTGTTTGTACCTCACGTTGGCATGTGCAATTTTCAACCATTTTGCTAAAGATTAATTCATATTTTCGACTTCTCCATTGGCCTGGGGCCAGTACGGTGGTGTTGACAGAAGTTAGATACCATTGTTCGCACAAAAATCATTAAGATCGGCACTTATGAATTGCCTGCCATTATCGGCCGTTAGCGTTTCCGGGAAACCCAATCTTGCAAAAATTTCCTTCATTTGTTCAATAATGGTTTTGGACGTGATCGATTTGATTAACTTAAATTCCATATATCTTGAACAATAATCGATCACCATGAGTATATTACGCCATTTGGCAGGGGGCCCAAAAAGTCTGTCGCAACACATTTCCATAGGCCAGTTGGAAACGGATGCCTTTCCATCGGGGCTGGATTTGGTGGGATCGAAACCAAAGCAATCTCTGCATTCTTTTACATATTGTTCTGCATCTTTATCTAGGCATGGCCACCAAACTTTTGGACGAAGTCTTCCTTATGCCCGGATGTCCTTCGTGTGCGAGCTCAATGACCGTCTCCCGAAGCCTTCGGGTTTTTGCCAATTTAGCTCCCCGTAATAGAATATCTCCGACAATTTATAGCTCCAATCGAAATGGATAATGCGGACTGGACATGTTCTGGCTCAATGAGTTCTTATTAAGGCACGTCATCGCATTGAGTATTTCCTCGTCACTAGTACTTGTTTCAGAGCGACTTAGGTATACAGAACGATACCACGCGAAATATTTGCTCCTCACCAGTCAAATGGTTCGGTATCAGTGTTTTGGCAAAGTCTCGATAGTGAGTTGGCAATGTTCTCTTTATCAGATTTATATACTACCCGGAACTGATACGATTGTAATAGTAGTAGCCACCTCTCGATTCTAGCTGGGTTCGTGAGGTTCGTTATGAGATCAAAGTTCAGACCAGCTAAATAATAGTAAAATGATTCCAGATTTAAAGCTTTCTCCAGCTTAACAGTAACTTTACTCTCCAACGCGGTTGTTACTCGTTTCATGGGTTGTTGTACCGGGATAACCGACTCGTCAATGGAGAGTTTAACCACGACATTGTGCCACTTGGGAAATGGAACAGCCCTCTCAAGTCGATTTACGTCTAAACCCAGTTTTAGAACGTTGAGTTCGATGGCCGTGTCGGGTCCCAAGAGTGATTGTTTTTCCTTTTCGACTACGTAGAAAGTAGCAATCAGGTCTGGGTTGTCCGTCAGCCGTCGGCGAGTGCAGACGTAATTTTCCTTACCGGAAGAAATAAATATTAAACTATAAATCAATTAAAAAACAAGTAAGAAGTCTGTAGTCGAGTGTACCCGACTACGAGAGCCCCTTTGCCTACATATACAGCTATATACACACATACTCATACATACACACAGTTCTGCACGTACTTAGCCATTGCGCCTTTTAGCCGCCCGCGCTCTATAGCGCGGTGCCTAATGTTGTATAGTTTCCGTGATTATTGTTTAATTTACAACGTAGATCAGGAATAGTCTTATTAGAACGAATGCAAAAAAGAATTTTGATCGATGGAAAATTGTGCCTTATAATCGATTTTTTTGAATTGCGGGGGTCAGGGCAGGTAATTCGAAAATCTAAAACACACTTGTTTAGCGTACGAACAAAGCAAATCCATATTCCAAATTTCGTTGCTCTAGCTCTTATTTTGCGCGCACTACTATACCCCCCGGGCCCAATAACATCACTTTTGATGATCTATAACTTCCGAGATTTTTGATCAATCTTACCCAGATTCACAACATCGATCAAGAATGGTCTAATTATGATGTGCCAAAAATAAATTTGATCGGTTCAAAATTGTGCTGATTTATCGTTTTTTTCAAATTGCTGAGGTCAGGGGAGGAAATTGAAAAATCAAAAACAAACTCGTATAACCAACGAGCATAACGAATCTAGATTTCAACTTCAGTTGCTCTAGCACTTATAGTCTCTGAGAAACAGGCGTTCATACGGAACGACGGACAGACGGTCAGACGACAGACCGACAGACAGACAGACGGACAGGGCTAGATCAACTCGTCTTGTCGTCCTGATTCAGAATATATATACTTTCTCCGTTGATTATTTCTATGTGTTACATATTTTTGGATTTTGCACATTTCCAATAGCTCCGCTTTGCTTCTTTTTTACAAAAGGCAAAGGGGCTAAAAAGCTGCAAACAATGTTCAGAGTCGAACTCGAACCGGAATTACACGGACTTAAGAAGAACGAGGTGCACCCAATCTAAAATGTCCAGCTTATACTGCACCGCAGAATCACTGTGGAAGAGCTGCACAAGAGGAAAGGACCAGTGCAGTGTGCTAACTGTTAAGAGTACGGCCATACAAGGTCGTATTGCACGCTTCACCCTGTATGTATATCATGTGGCGAACTCCACGATTCTGAAAGCTGCCCCCTTAATAAGGATGACTCCAGCACTAAGAAAAGTGGTAACTGTGGAGGTAACCATACAGCAAACTACCGCGGTTGTCCAGTGTACAAAGAATTAAAATGCCGCCTTAATCAACGAATGTCTTCAGCACCTCTAAAAAGAAGTTAAGGTACTTCTATGCCCCCCATTCTAATAAGAAAGTAAGATTAGCAGATACATCTACTCGATCCAACTTAAATGAAATCTTCTCATTTGAAAATGCACTTAAGTCATGTCTGGAAACCCCCGCAAATACTATTCGTCCACCATCTCCAGCTCATGATGTTCAAAAACAAGCGGATAGCGCACAAAACAATGAGCCAAAACGATGTTTGGGCCATGCGTCAACGTGAAGAAGAAAAACGCCGTCTCTCTAAACAGCGTAGCAACGCGTACATTTCATATGTTTCTACTGAACCTGCGCAAAACGCCGAACAAACGCGCTGAACAAACGCGCTCAAACAGGAACGCTATAACAACAACAAGTGCAACAGTAACAACCTCTCGCCCGATTGCATCGTCAGCTACAACTAAGTCAACAACGCTCTCTGCATTGTGAACAAAGAAAGGTTCTACCATACAGACTGGCATGGATCGCTACATTTAAATACAGCTCAAATTAAGCCCACAAAATTTAACAATAGGGAACCAAGCGAACATTAGTTGTAAAAACCCAAGTCGCACAACAAACGACAGTAACAGATTCGCCATCCTCGCAGAAATTCCAGATATACCTTCGTCTAACAATCATCCCAATAAAAAGCCCAAACCACCACCTATTTTTATCAGAGAGAAGACTTCTAATACTCCTGTCAATAAAATAGTTGAACTGATTGGAAAGGATAACTTCAACGATATCCCCCTATCTAAAGGCAACATCCAAGAGAATAAAGTCCAAATCAAAACGGAAGGTAGCTTCAGGATGCGGACCAAATTCCTCTCCGACAACAATCATAACTTCTATATCAACTCAAAAGTAGCAAAGGCCTGCATGTGGTTCTAAAAGGTATTGAACCAGATGTAAGCTCTACTGATATTTCAGAAACGTTGAAGGTACAGGGCTTCAACACTGAGTCGGTATTTAACATTCTTAATAAAGATAAAAAAGCTGCAACCAATGTTCAGAGTCGAATTCGAACCGGAATCACACTGTCTTAAGAAGAACGAGGTGCACCCAATCTAAAAAGTCCAGCTTTTACTGCACCGCAGAATCACTGTGGAAGAGCCGCACAAGAGGAAAGGACCAGTGCAGTGTGCTAACTGTCAAGAGTACGGCCATACAAGGTCGTATTGCACGCTTCGCCCTGTGTGTATATCCTGTGGCGAACTCCACGATTCTGAAAGCTGCCCCCTTAATAAGGATGACTCCAGCACTAAGAAAAGTGGTAACTGTGGAGGTAACCATACAGCAAACTACCGCGGTTGTCCAGTGTACAAAGAATTAAAATGCCGCCTTAATCAACGAATGTCTTCAGCACCTCTAAAAAGAAGTTAAGGTACTTCTATGCCCCCCATTCTAATAAGAAAGTAAGATAAACAGATACATCTACTCGATCCAACTTAAATGAAATCTTCTCATTTGAAAATGCACTTAAGTTATGTCTGGAAACCCCCAAAATACTATTCGTCCACCATCTCCAGCTCATGATGTTCAAAAACAAGCTCAGCAACAAACAACACCTCTGCAAGACAGCATCGAAACTCTGTTATTGGACCTGCAACAAAACATGATAGAATTCATGACATTCATGCGCACGACTATGCAAGACCTCATGCGCAATCAAAATCTTTTGATGTAATTGCTTGCATCCCAACAACTCAAATAATGGCTCCTCTTAGATTGGTCCTGTGAAACGCCAATGGCGTAACACAACACAAACTAGAAATTACTCAATTCTCTTCATAACGAGCACATCGACGTATTGTTACTGGCTGAAACACACCTTACTAACAAGTACAATTTTCAGATACAGGGCTACACCTTCTATGGCACAAACCACCCAGACGGGAAAGCACACGGTGGTACTGAAGTCCTAATTAGAAATCGCATAAAACGCGCCTTTCGCGATAGCCTTGCCACAGACTGCCTGCAAGCAACATCTGTTGACATACTCGCACCCAACTGCAATGTAACTCTAGCCGCGGTGTACTGCCCGCATCGATACACAATTGCTGAGGACGAATTTATGAAATTTTTCAACACTCTGGGGATCTCGGCTCGTGACCTCTAAAGATAAACAGCTGTATAACGCAATCACAAAGGCTAGAAACAAACTAGATTTTGCTTCCCCGGGCCGACCTACATACTGGCCAACAGACCTGAAAAAATTGCCGGACCTGATCGACTTCGCAGTATAAAAAAATATTCCTCGGTATCAGATATCAGCACAATCTCTTATAGATTTATCATCGGACCACTCACCTGTTCTGTTAATAGTATAGTGGCTTTGGTTACGCTCATTAGTAAGCGACGACGCTGTTGTTTTGGGCCTTGCGTATTCAACATTATTCGTGAAAGCGCGCGTGTCGAGTCGGCTACATACATGCAAGAAATATTCCTCGGTATCAAATATCAGCACAATCTCTTATAGATTTATCATCGGACCTGTCACCTGTTCTGTTAAACCTTTCACAACGCACTGAGATTGAGGACCAACCACAAACACTGACATTCAATAGAACTAACTGGATTAAATTTAAAAAATATGCTAGTTCACACATCGCGCTTAATCCAAAGCTCCACAGTACAGACCACGTGGACCAAGTCATCCACCATCTAGAGACTGTTTTCGTCACGGCAGCACGCAATGCAACTCCCAAGACTTCAAACGCACCACCTCGGCAAAAAAAGGTCGAACGCATAAATAGAGCAGCTACTTAATGAAAAACATCACATAAGGCGATAATGGCAAGTCCAAAGATCGCCATCCGCTAAAGAAATCCTTAGAGAAGCCTCTCGAAGATTATCCAAGTTATTAAATCAAGAAGAGGACTGCAGCCAACGCCGCTACATAGAGAAACTATCTCCCTCTAGCGCTAAATATCCATTAATGAAGCGCACCCAACACAACATCCACCGGTAGAAACTATTAAGCTAATAAGAAACTCTGCAGGCGAATGGGAACGCAGTGACAAGGACAGAGCATCTGTATTTGCCACGCACTTACAAAATGCATTTCAACCAAACCCTGCAACGAATGCATTTGCACTACCGCATCTACCAGATGACAACCAGAGGACGCATTCTTCAATCTTGTTAAGTTTGCACGTTATATCTAAAATAATTAAAGAGCAACTGCAACCCAAGAAGTCACCAGAACACGACCAAATTAATCAAAAAATGATAATTGAGCTCTCCAATGCGCACTCCACACCATCTGCCTGCTATTGAATGCGATAACCAAACTTGGCTACTTTCCAGACTTTGGAAAAAATCTATTATAATCATGATTCCTAAGCCCAGAAAGAATCACTCGGTTCCGGTATCATATAGACCTGTTAGCATTCTATCGTGCCTATCAAAACATTTTGAAAAATGCCTACTGGGGTACATTATGCCATACCTGTGTAGACACTGCAAAATACCATCACACCAATTTGGCTTTCGAGAAAGGTACGGCACCATCGAGCAATTCAACCGTATAACATCAACTATACGCCCGGCATTCGAACATCGAGAATATTGCTCAGCGATCTTTCTGGACGTAGCTCAAGCCTTCGACAGAGTCTGGCTAGATGGCCTACTCTTTAAAATTAAAACAACGGTCCCAAAGTGCACTCACAACCTTTTAGAGTCTTACCTGTACAACATAACTTTTTCTGAGCGATGCAACTTGGCGCTGTCAGAGGTCTACACCACAAGATCTGAAGTTCCTCAAGGTAGGTTATATATACTGTACACAGCCGACATTCGTACAAACAGCAAATTGGTATTATCTACATTCGCCGATGACACCGCGATCACCAGTTGCTCCAAATGCCCTTCATAAGCAACATAACAACTGATCTCCTACCTGGCTGACATTGAGAGTTGGCTGTCTAACTGGCGCATAAAAGTCAATGAGCAGAAAAGCAAGCACGTTACGTTCACCCTCAACAGACAAGACTGTCCTTCGCCCTCACTTAACGGTATTATAATCCCAAGATCATTGGAGGCTACTTATCTCGGTGTACACCTCGACAAACGTCTTACCTGGCGTACGCACATAGAAATATAAAGAACATCTCTAAATCTGTGGGCCAACAGTCTCCACTGGCTCATCAGGTCTCTCTCTCCCCTTAGCCTCGACTATAAGGTTTTACTGTACAATACAGTTTTAAAGCCAATATGGACTTATGGTTCTGAGCTATGGGGGACTACCAGTCACAGTAACATCGACATCATGCAAAGGGCACAATCCAAGATCCTTAGAACTATCACCGTAGTACGTTCGGAACGAGCACATCCACAATGATCTCAACATTCCACCAGTCAGAGACGTTATAGCCCAATTTAGAGGTAGATATCAGAACAAGCTCCGTACCCATCCAAACTACCTCGCGAGAGATTTATTGCGTCAACTTGACCGCCTTCGTCGTAACGAAATGCCAAGAAGTATTTATAATAATTTACAATATAAGCGATTAACCCGGAGAAGAAAGCATTCGTTTGTGGTACGGCTGCAAAGCTTTGATTCGCAAACCCATTGCTTACTCTCCGTGATTTCATGCCGCTCTTTTTTGTTTCTCATCTAGCCTAAGCTGAGTCATTAATGTGGCCGCACATATTCAAACTGTCTCCCACATCTCGGGTGACTCGGGCATTGCGGGTACGAGGTTATCGGGTGTGATGGGGTTACCGGATACCCTCTCCAGTTGCCGCCTTGGTGCTAAAAAACGGTCGCATGTGAAGATGACGTGGAACGCATCCTCGACCACCGCCGGACTACAGTTAGAGCATTTTTTTGTAGCATCATGACGAAAGCGCTTCAGGTAGCTCCGAAAGCAGCCATGGCCAGACAGGAGCTGAGTCAGGTAGAAGTTGACCTCACCGTGTCCTCTTCCAAGCCAAGCTCCAAGGTTTGGGATCAACAGGTGCGTCCATATGCCCTTTTGTGAGGTGTCCCATTGATGCTGCCAACGCTCGATGCTTTCTTGCCTTGCTGCGGCGCGAAAGATTGCTGTGGCGGACTCATGGGTGAGCGTTAGGGTTACCTTAGCTTCAATCGTTAGGTCCTCAATTGGTACCATGCTGGCGATAACGAGAACTGCATCGTCGGAGATTGTTGTGAAGGCGCAGCTAACCCTTAAGGCACTTAGGCGGTAGGTAGAGCGCACTCGTCGACTGTATGACGGCACATTAATTGCACCATACCATACCGATGCTTTGCTTTTTCCATATGGATGGAAAGACTCCTTCCAGCAGGCAGGTAGTGAATAACTTTGCAAATTCCGAGGGGTGCTGGAACAGGGCTATCTTCAGAGCCCTGTTGGGGATACCATCTGGTCGACGGGCCTTGCGGGCTTAAGGCTACCATCTGCAGTCAGCACCTCGTCGATGGACACATCGTAGAGTTGGTCGTTGCGCGCTTGGTTCGACGTTGGTGGGGTGTACTCCAGAGCTGGCCTGCTAGGAAAGAGGGCCTCCACGATGGACACTATTTCGCAGTGCGCAGTTGGCAATGCGTACCTTCCAGCATTAAGCCGCTTAACGACCATTTTATATGCCTTACCCCATGGGTCATACTCTGCAGAGTCGCATAATTGCGGAAAATTCACAGTTGCTATCACGTATAGCTAGTTTAAGCTCGCGCATTGCTACGCGGTAGTCCAGCTGTCTGGCAGTAAAAGTGACACGGCCATGTGCCCTTTGGTAGCGCCTTCTGCTGTGCAGACACTCATATCTGGCGTTAGCGACTTGTTCATTCCACCAATATGTGGGTACGTGATGTCCCTTAAACACTTTCCGTTTTGAAAAACTTGCATTGCAGGCTTCTGTTGGTTGAGCGGCAAGATGAATAGTTGTGGTCTCAGAGTCGCCTAGTATCTTCAATCCTTGAATTGCGTCCAAGGGGTTGTATGTATCCATCCGGTATGCTTTAAGTGGTATTATGGGGGCAGCTCCTGTTTGAGAACGGTCGCCAATAGTAAAGGTTATGGCGACGTGATCGCTTGCTGTGTAGTTTTCGCTTATTTGCCAATGGGAATTGACAAAAAGTGACGCACTTGTGAATGTAAGCTCGATGATCGACCTACTGCCTGCTCGACTGAATGTATGTTGGTTGCCGGTATTCAGTAGCGCCAGGTCGAGAGGTGCAAATAGTTCCAAAAGCGCTTGGCCTCTGGCATTAGTTGACGGGCAGCCCCATTCTTCTGCCCAGGCATTAAAGTCGCCAGCTGTGACAAATCTTGCATGACCCCTTGGATCGTCGACCAGATTCTGTATATAAACTCACTCAGCTGAAGACTGGGTGCTAGGTAACAGCTTTATATCCAGGTATTGCACACTCTTGCGCGCGTAAAACCATTCAAACATCTGGGTTCCATAAGAAGAGTAGTGTTTCCACTGCACATCCAGATGGCACCCGTGTCGTTCTCATCAGAAGTCCAAATCGCTGGTGAATTGGACTGCCAGTGGTGCGGTTCACACAGTATGGGTACGTCCGTATTCAGCTCCTTGAACCGTGTTCCTTTACCGAGTTCACTGGGTAAAGGTGGATTCAGCATCGTTTTGATGGTGTGACTATCCCGCGTTTCGCTACTACCTCCATGTTTACCGCGATTTTGGGTCTGGTGCTTGCTCTTTTGTGGAGGGGATTTTCTCTGCTCGCCCGTGGACTCCCGTTGTCTCTTGGGAGTGATGTGTTACAACACTCCGTCTAGTTAACGTGTCCGTAGCACCGCCGTGTCGAAGCTGTGTGGTTTGTTCCACGGCTTTCTCCCGCTCCATTCAGTCTTATGAAGGCTTACCACTTTGGAGCATTCATCTCGATTAACGACGAGAGGCTTTGTTGGGTGAGTCCCAATTCAGTAATTGGTTCACCTAGTGATTTTGGCCATCTCACGGCCGGAACAGCAGGTGATCCTGTACTCTGCGTCTGCTGTGTGTTTATTTGAAACGGCGGACTACGTTGTAGCGCAGGGCGCGCTCTAAAAGGGTCGTCTTGCATCGCTTCTGGATTTTATTCTATATCTATACCAGGCTGTTTCTCGATGACTTTGATTAAATATGTTTTTTAGCCCCTTTGCCTTTTTGTAAAAAAGAAGCAAAGCGGAGCTATTTGAAGTGAGCAAAATCGAAAAGTATGTAACACATAGAAATAATATTCGGAGACCCCTTAAAGTATATATGTTCTGAATCAGGACGACAAGACGAGTTCATCTAGCCCTGTCCGTCTGTCTGTCTGTCCGTCTGTATGAACGCCTGTTTCTCAGAGATTATAAGAGCTACAACAACGAAATTTGGAATATTCATTTGCTATGTTCGTACGCTATACAAGTTTGTTTTTGATTTTCGAATTTCCTCCCCTGACCACCGCAATTCGAAAAAATCGATTATAAGACACAATTTTCAACCGATCTAAATTTTTCCACACGTACTAATAAGACCATTTCTGATATACATAAAAAATTTGATTAAGATTGAACAATAAACACGGACGTTATACAACATTAGGCACCGCTCTATAGAGTGTGGGCTGCTAAAAGGCGCAATGGCCAAGTACGTGCAGAACTGTGTGTATGTGTGTGTATAGGTGTATATGTAGGTAAAGGGGCTTTTGTAGTCGGGTACACTCGACTACAGACTTCATACTTGTTTTTTTTTGTATAAGGCATTTAAAGCAGAAAATTGTGGACTTGCGCCCACTAAAACCTGACCCTAGTCTCCGTTTTCCCCCGCGGAACTTAGCCGCTAGGTATTACTACACTAGAGGGAGATGGTATGAAGGTCTCTTCTATATACTCATCTAGAGTTTCAATTCTATAGTGTTCTGTTTGCGCTGTCTTTCAGCGCGCCGCTGGGATTAAAGGACTGCTGCACTTGTGTGGCTAACTTTTAACCAATTGTTT
This sequence comes from Zygothrica quintamaculata, assembly GCA_037044455.1. Classification (NCBI taxonomy): domain Eukaryota; kingdom Metazoa; phylum Arthropoda; class Insecta; order Diptera; family Drosophilidae; genus Zygothrica; species Zygothrica quintamaculata. The sequence goes on along the minus strand of JBAMBS010002609.1, from coordinate 23,986 downwards.
TGCGAACTGAACAGGATATCTAATAATTCAGTGACTATGAAAGGTCGCCCAATGTTTAGGCTCAGTTCTTCCCGGTCAGCAGTAAAACGCGGACAGACAAAAAAGATATATTCTGCGTCTTCTATGGTCCGCTCACAATGTGTGCAAAACGGATCCGTCTCATCCTTATACCTATATAAATAGGATTTAAAGCATCTGTGTCCAGTCAGTAGTGGCGTCAAGTAGATTTGACACCCTGCCACCTGAATGGTAGCTGACGCCACCTGCTTCCTGCTGCTTATGAGAACCGCTTCAGTCTTGTGGGCAGCTAAAATTAGCGAGCTTTCCTCGAGCGACGCCGCGATCTGCCTGATGCACGCGTTGGTAATTTCTTCCACCTCCTGCATCGTCTGCGAAGCAAACGATACGGGTCCCCCGAGGTGTCACGAGGCGTAGGACAGCGTCGTACATGACGTTCCAGAGCATCGGTCCCAGGACCTATCCCTGTGAAACGCCTCCTGTAACTGGGTAGTGCATCCTACCGTCAGCGGTATCGTAGAGTAGCACTCTGCCCCAAAAGTAGCTCCACACCAAGCTAATGAGGTACTCGGGGATATCTAGGCGCCGCAATGCACCGAGGATCATCTGCCATCTTGCAGAGTTGAAGGCGTTGCGGACGTCCAGAGTGGTGATGAGACAGTACTTCTTTCTTCCACCCCTCCAACGCATACCTTTGATAGCCTTGTTAGCCATAGATACCACTGCGTGGATGGCATTGGTGATACTCCTTCCTTTTTGGAAACCGAATTGCCAGTTCGAAAGTCCTTCCGTTCACCAATTTCTGCTTCGAGTCGGTTGCAGATAACCCGCTTGAAGAGCTTCCCGACGATATCTAACTTGCAGAGTGGTCTGTACAAGGATTAGTCTTCCGCCGGTTCTTTTGCCTTTAGGAATCAGCACAAGTCGCTGCCGCTTCTTGGGTTATGCCTCCGCCACAAGCTTTATCACACGTGGGAGGATACCGTCCGGCCCAGGTGCTTTATTGGCCTTAATCGCCTTTGCTATCCGCATTTGCGGTAGCGTGGGTGCATCGGGAACAGCGTTTGAACTATGTTCAGTAATTGCTGTGGGCCCGACGGCATTGGGCGTCTTTTAAGTTTCCCCATGACCAATCTGTATGCGGTTCAAAAGGCTGGGCTTCCTCGCATAGGTCACTCCAACAGCGGGCCTTGCTTGCTCTTATGACCTTGGTGAGTCTGGCTCTTCTGTTACGATACGCTTCTAGAGACTGTGCGAAGTGGGGTCTTCCTCGCGCGCGTTTGAGGTGCCGTCGTGCCAAGATACAGACTTTTCGTACTGAGGCAATTGCTTCCGACCACCAGTAGACCGGCTTCCGGCTGATACCACCATTTGTCTTCCTGGCTATTAAAGCATCGCACGCAATATTTAGCGCACGTAATACAATCTCTCCATGTTGGTCAGCGTTCGTCTGGTTGTTGTTGATATGCGAATTCTTCAGGACTTGGACTAACATCCAGCAGTTTATTGCGTGGTGGTAGCTGTGCGTATAGACCCGGGAGACCATCCCGGCTAGGGTGGGGCTGGCAAACGTGAGATCGATCACTGATTTCCTCCCCGCCTTGCTAAAAGTGTGACTGTTGCCCAGGTTGAGCAGAGATACGTTTAGCATAGCCAACGCATCCAGCAGGATTCGGCCCTTCAGAGTGGTCCACGCACTCCCCCACTCTACTGCCCAGGCGTTGAAATCACCTGCAATGAGCACAGGGGACCGTCCCATCGCATCACTAGCAATTTCGTCTACTAGCTCCGCGAAGTCCACCGTGGTACTAAGCGCTATATAGCAGCTTTAGACGTGGATGCCGTACACCTTTGCACTTACATAGCCCCCAGCAGCACCCACATATGTGAGCTGCTCGGCCGGTTGTCCGCAACTCCACAATGCTGCTCCTGCACTTGGGACTTGCCACACTTCCTTCGCCAGTTCGGGTGCACAATATGCGTTTGGCCTCCAGTTTGCATTCTTTACTTGAGTGCCCGTCCTCACCACAGTTGAAGCACCTTCTAGAGGCATCGATCTTGTTTCTGCACATTACTGCAATGTGCCCAAACTCCAGACATTTGTAGCATCTATTTGGATCCACCTTGTTCCGGACTCCGCATACTGCCCAACCAATGCGCAGGTTTTCTGCCGCGATCAGGGGTTCGGCGACACTCCTTGGCAAGACCATGGAGGCGATCTGCGTTCCTCTATATCCCTTACGGAGCTTGGGGGCTGTTTCAGCAGGTAGGTCCTCGTCCAGCTTCGTAAGCACTGCTTGCAGGACTTCCTTGGCAGTGGTCCACTCCGGTACATCTCTGATTTCAATTGAGACTTTGTCCGAAACGACCATCGTTACGGTCGCACTTTCGCCAAGTACTTCCTGTACTGCGGCACGTAGCTTAAGTGACTCGTCGTCTGAGGATTTGTTCATCTGCAGTAGGTATGTGTGTATGTGTGAGTATGTGTGTGTATAGCTTTTTTTGAACAGCGGGGGTCAAGGGAGAAATTCAAAAATCTAAAACAAACTCGTATAGCGTACGAAATCTAGTGAATCTAAGTTTTAAATTTGGTTGCTCTACCTCTTTCAGTTTCTGAGAAACAGGCGTTCATATAGACGGACAGACGGACAGATTCTAAGTTTAGTTGCTCTAGCTCTTATAGTCTCTCGGGAACAGGCGTTCGTACGGATGGACCGACCAACAGACGGACTTGGCTAGATCGACTCAGGTAGACGTCCTGATTAAAAATATATATGCAAAGGATCAGAGATATTAGCACTATCTCTGACGAAGGAGCCCACGTGCTAGCACGTTCATATCCCATTGTAAGCTATACGAGAAAGAAAGATTATTAAGCACATCCGCTCAAATATCTTTTTAGCCCCTTTGCCTTTTTGTAAAAAAAGAGCAAAACGGAGCTATTGGAAATGTGCAAAATCCAAAAGTATGTAACACACAGAAATAATCATTGGAGACCCCATAAAGTATATATATTCTGAATCAGGACGACAAGACGAGTTCATCTAGCCCTGTCCGTCTGTCTGTCTGTCCGTCTGTCCGTCTGTATGAACGCCTGTTTCTCAGAGACTATAAGAGCTAGAGTAACCAAACTTGAAATCTAGATTCGTTATGTTCGTACGCTGTACAAGTTTGTTTTTGATTTTTCAATTTCCTCCCCTGACCACCGCAAATCGAAAAAAACGATTATTAAGCACAATTTTCAACCGATCAAATTTATTTTTGGCATACATCATAATTAGACCATTCTTGATCGATGTTGTGAATCTGGGTAAGATTGATCAAAAATCTCGGAAGTTATAGATCATCAAAAGTGGCGTTATGGGCCCCGGGGGGGTAAAGTAGCGCACGCAAAATAAGAGCTACAGCAACGAAATTTGGCATCTAGATTCGTTATGTTCGTACGCTATATGAGTTTGTTTTTGATTTTTGAATTTCCTCCCCTGACCCCCGCAAATCGAAAAAAACGATTATTAAACACAATTTTCAACCGATCAAATTTATTTTTGGCACACATCATAATTAGACCATTCTTGATCGATGTTGTGAATCTGGGTAAGATTGATCTAAAATCTCGGAAGTTATAGATCATCAAAAGTGGTGTTATTGGCCCCAGGGGGGGTATAGTAGCGCGCGCAAAATAAGAGCTACAGCAACGAAATTTGGCATCTAGATTCGTTATGTTTGTACGCTATACGAGTTTGTTTTTGATTTTTGAATTTCCTCCCCTGAGCCCCGCAAATCGAAAAAAACGATTATTAAACACAATTTTCAACCGATCAAATTTATTTTTGGCACACATCATTATTAGACCATTCTTGATCGATGTTGTGAATCTGGGTAAGATTGATCAAATATCTCGGAAGTTATAGATCATCAAAAGTGGTGTTATTGGCCCCGGGGGGGTATAGTAGCGCGCGCAAAATAAGAGCTAGAGCAACGAAATTCGGAAAGTAGATTTTTTATGTTTGTACGCTATACGAGTTTGTTTTAGAATTTTCAATTTCCTTCCCTGACCCCCGCAATTTGAAAAAAACGATTATTAAACACAATTTTCAACCGATCAAATTTATTTTTGGCACACATATTAAGTAGACCATTCTTCATCTAAGTTTTGAATTTCGTTAAAATTGAACAATAAACACGGAAGTTATACAACATTAAGTACCCCGATATAGAGCGTGGGGGGTGAAAAGGTGCGCGCAATGGCTAAGTACGTGCAGAACTGTGTGTATGTATGAGTATGTGTGTGTATGGCTGTATATGTAGGCAAAGGGGCTCTCGTAGTCGGATACACTCGACTACAGACTTCTTACATGTTTATTTTAACTTGGTTTAATTTATTGGATGTTCTCTTACGAGAATGACAATAATTTGGACAAATCTAAAATTCTATCTTAAATGCTAAAAGGCGCGCGCAATGGCTTAAAGTACGTGTAAAACTATATGTATGTGTGAGTATGGCTGTGTATGTTGACAAAGGGGCTATTGTAGTCGGGCTCACTCGACTACAGACCTTTTACTTGTTTTATTTTGTACATTAGAACATCGGCTGTGTACAGTAAATATAGTATAGGACCGAGTTCATTGCCTTGAGAAACTCCAGCTTTAGTGGTATGGACTTCTGACATTGTCAAGTTGCATCGCACAGAGAAAGTTCTGTTGTAGAGGTACGACTCTAAAAGGTTGTGAGTGTACTTTGGGAGCGTTGTTTTAATTTTGAATAGTAGGCATCTAGCCAGACTCTGTCAAAGGTTTGATCTACGTCAAGAAAGATCGCTGAGCAATATTACCGCTGCAATATTGAAATGGCGTGCGAATAGTTGACGTTATTTTAATTACTTGCTCGATGGTTCCGTGTTTTTCATGGAAGCTAAATTGGTGTGTTGATATTTTGCTGTGACTTTTTAGGTATGGCATAATGTATTACAGTAGCATTTTTCAAAAAGTTTAGATAGACACGATAGAAAACTTATTCGTCTATATGATGCGGGAACCGTGTGATCCTTTCCGGGCCTAGGTATCATGGTAATGATAGATTATTTCCATGTGTCTGGAAAGTAACTGAGCTTGGTTATCGCATCAAATAACAAGAAGATGGTGTGAGTTTCGCATTCAGGGATATGAATTATAATTTTTTGGTTTATTTGGTGGTGTCCTGGTGATTTCTTGGGTTGCAGTTGCTCTTTAATTATTTTAGATATAACGTGCAAACTTAACAAGATTGAAGAATGCGTCCTCTGGTTGTCATCTGGTAGATGCGGTAGTGCAAATGCATTCGTTGCAGGGTTTGGTTGGAATACATTTTGGAGGTGCGTGGCAAATACAGATGCTCTGTCCTTGTCGCTGCGTGCCCACTCGTCTGCAGAACTTATTTGGTCCTCAATCTCCGTGCGTTGGGAAAGGTTTAATAGGACAGGTGAGTGGTCCGATGATAAGTCTATAAGAGATAGTGCTGATATCTGATAGCGGGGAATGTTTTTTGTAACTGCGAAGTCGATCAAGTCTGTCAATTATTTCGTGTTTGTTGGGCAGTATGTTGGTCGACCCGGGTAAGCGAAATCTAGTTTGTTTCTAGCTTTTGTGATTGCGTTATACAGCTGTTGACCATTAGGGGTTGCGAGTCGATATCCCCAGTGTGTTTGCTTGGCGTTGTAGTCACCTGCTGCTATGAATCGTTCGCCCAGATTTGTTGAAAAAGTACATAAATTCATATTCAGAAATTGTGTATCGAGGCGGGCAGTACACTGCGGCTAGAGTTACATTGCAATTGGGTAGCGAAGTATCTCAACAGATGTTGCTTGCAGGTAGTCTGTTGCAAAGTCATCACGAAATACGTGTTTTATGCGATTTCTAATTAGGATTCCAGTATCACTGTGTGCTTTGTGCCATAGAAGGTGTAGCCCTTGTATCTGGAAATTGTACTTGTTAGTTAGGTGTCTTTCAGCAAGTAACATTAAGTCGATGTGCTCGTTATGAAGAAATTGAGTAATATCTAGATTGTGTTGTGTTACCCTATTCGCGTTCCACAGGACCAATCTAAGAGGAGCAATTATTTGAGTTGTTGGGATGCAAGCAATTGCATGAAAAGATTTTGATTGCGCATGAAGTCTTGCATAGTCGTGCGCATGAATGTCATGAATTCTATCATGTTTTGGTGCAGGTCCAATAACAGAGTTTCGATGCTGTTTTGCAGAGGTGTTGTTTGTTGCTGAGCTTGTTTATGAACCTCATGAGCTGGATATGGTGGACGAATAGTATTTGCGGGGGTTTCCAGACTTGACTTAAGTGCATTTGCAAATGAAAAATTTTCATTTAATTTGGATCGAGTAGATGTATATGCTGATGTTAAGTTCTTATTAGGTTGGGGGGAATAGAAGTACTCCAACTACTTTTAGAGGTGCTGAAGACATTCGTTGATTAAGGCGGCATTTTCATTCTTTGTAGATCGGTCAACCTCGTTAGTTTGCTGTATGGTTACTTCCACAGTTACCACACTTCATAGTGCTGGAGTCATCCCTATTAAGCGGGCGGCTTGCAGAATCTTGGAGTTCCCCACGTGCTCTACATACAGGGCGAAGCGTGCAATACAACCTTGTGTGGCCGTACTCTTGACAGTTAGCACACTACACTGGTCCTCTCCTCTTGTGCGGTTCTTCCACCGTGATTCTGTGGTGCAGTAGAAGCTGGACTTTGTAGATAGGATGCACCTCGTTCTTCTTAAGTGCGTGTGATTCCGGTTCAAGTTCGACTCTGAACATTGGTTGCGGTTTTTTTTCTTTATTTAGGATGTTGAATACCGACTTAGTGTTGAAGCCGTGTTCCTTCAATGCTTCCACTTGCAGGCCTTTGCTACTTTTGAGTTGATAAGTATATAAGTTACGATTGTTGTCGGAGAGGAATTTGGTCAGCGTTCTGAAGTAATCGTCAGTTTTGATTTGGACCTTAGTCTCTTGGATGTTGCCTTTAGATAGGGGAATAACGTGAAAGTTATCCTTTCCAAACAGTTCAACTATTTTGTCGACAAGAGCATTAGAAGTCTTCTCTCTGATAAAAATAGGTGGCGGTTTGGGCTTTTTAGTGAGATTTTTGTTAGACGAAGGTATATCTTGATTTTCTGCGAGGATTGCAAATCTGTTACTGTCGTTTGTTGTGCGACTTGGATTTTACAATTAGTTTTCGCTTGGTTCCCTATTGTTAAATTTTGTGGACTTAATTTGCGCTTTGTTTTTATATAGCGATCCATGCCAGTCTGTATGGTAGAGACTTTCTTTGTTGACAATGCAGAGAGCGTTGCTGACTTAGTTGTAGCCGACGAAGCAATCGGGCGAGCGGCTGTTACTGTTGCAGTTGTTGTTGTTATAGCGCTCGTGTTTGAGAGAGCAGTAACAGTGCTAGTTACAGTTGGAGTGCATAGTACTTTCGTATGCACTTGTTGCGGGGTGGGGTTCGGCAAGGGAGAAGTGCACTGTTCGCTCAGTAGCGTGTTGTTAGTTGTTGGGATTGACGGTGAGCAAGAGCGCGCTCTGTAGATTGTTGTTGGTACGTTTAAAGAGCGCGAGGTGAGCGACTTCATTTGGGTGGCACTTAGCTCTGCGTTTTGCGCGGGTTCAGTAAAAACATATGAAAACTACGCGTTGCTACGCTGTTTAGAGAGACGGCATTTATCTTCTTTATGTTTACGCATGGCCCAAACATCCTTTTGGCTCATTGTTTTGTGCGCTATTAGCTTTATTACCGCTTCAGCACACAAGAAATAAATGTTTAGGTTTCTTTACTTATTTTTATTTGGTTAATAATTTATTATGTCACGCAATAAAGAAAACACGTCTGCACTCGCCGACGACTGATCAATTTATGACCGAGCTTTTCCAACTTGTCCCTAATGCGGTTGTGCAGCGTTCTATGGTGTAAACCCTTGGACGCATACTTTGCATAGCCTGTTGTCCTTCAGCTAGTAGCAGTGGAACTCGTGTTTCTCCTTCGCTAGCCAGCTTACAATGCTGCGAAATATGGTGGAATCGGCAGCATTTTACTCCCTTCATGGAAGTCTTAATAGTGGTCCTAGAAACGTCCGTCACTCGACCCAGACAGTTAATCAGCTTGGTTATGTTATCCACTCCTTCCAGAGAGAGCAGAGCTATAATTCCACTGCCAACACCAGCATCTCTCTTTGCCAAAGCAACAGCAGCTTAATGGTTAGTACCCGGTAGCTCGTCATAATCGTTATTGGCAGTGTTTTCGACCACCATAACCTCTGATAGTTGGGAGAGAAGGCCGTTGTATTGTCCTTCCGTCTTCATATTATTTTCCAATTATTTATTTTTTGAGGCACCTTTGGTGCTGCGCCTTTATGCTTCGTTATATTAAACTGATCCGTAGTTCCTGGAGAGGTGGTTGTATGCATAACAGCCGCCTCAGTACCGCCTTTGGTCTTGTTCGGGGCACAAATTACCGAATTGGTCTTAATGGCAGCTTTCTCGGTGCAATTATACTGCCCATTAATGGCAAATTTAAGAGCTTCACCAACGGACATTTTAGTTGGTGTTTTCACTTTTTTCAGCGTTTTTGCTGCCGCCTTTTGGATATGCCCAGTTTTCATACTGCCTAAAAGTATGCACCGAGAAATATCCAGGGAAAATCCCCTGCGACTGCCAAACAGCTTGCTTGCCAGCTAAACCCAAATTGGGCAGCGGAGCCCTAATTTTGGACTATTTTATTTGAGTTTTTTTTACTTTTTTATTTAATATATACGGGGTAACTAACCCCTTTATAACCTTGTTTTCTTTTTCTGCCAGAAATGGCTCGCCTGCTAACCCTAGTGGGTTAACTCTATACATAGTGGCAAGTAAAAATAACAATAACAAATAACAATAACATTACAGATTAGCAGATTCACCTACGTCTCCCTCTAGGGGTCCGGCTCATTAGGTCCCTCGGTTGTCGCCTCATAATTCTTTGTTGGTTTCTGGTCCTGGTTAGCACCAAAGCTAACCTGTTTCTGTGTCGCTCCAGTCTGTCGTTATACCGGCTGGAGTGGTTGTTTATTTGGTCAAACACCGTCAACAACTTGAGGTCCCGATGTATTATGGTGTTTCTGACATACCACTCGAGCCGGTGATCAACCTTGCGATTCGGTTTTGTGTAGCCTGCAAACGCTTTATCTGACTGTCACTGGTCAGCCCCCCGATTTGGCATCCGTAAGTCCAAATGGCCGCAATTACAATTTTGTATATCACCACCTTGTTGGCCAGTGATAGTTTGCTGCGAGGGTTGAGCAGCCAGTAGTGCTTAGCTACAGCAGCCTTAATTCGATTTTTTTGTACTGTCACATGTTCAAGCAAACGTGAGCCTCCTATCTAGAGTTACCCCCAGATATTTAGCTGAAGTGGCCTGTGTGACTGGATCTCCGTTGATTGTGATTGCAGAGGGTGTGTTACGTCTCAGCGTGTAACATACATTGACGCACTTTCCGCTGTTAATGCCTATGTTCCAGCGTCTTGCCCACTGAGCAAATTTTGCGGCGTATTGTTGGATGCCTTCAGCTGTTTCGTGCTCGCAGTGCGATCTGTACGCTACGCATACGTCATCTGCAAAGGTGGCAACCATGCATTTTTCGAGCACGCAAGCATCTGGCTGTGGCATGTCATGCGTATGTAGGCAATACAGTAGTGGGCCCAACACGCTTCCCTGCGGAACACCAACCGCCACTTCGTATGTCCCGGACACCGCGGAATGGTAACGTACGGTGAAACTCCTGTTTTCCAGATAAGAGCGCACTAAAAGATAATATGGCGCTGGCATCGTGGTTTTTAACAACCCGAAACCCGAACTGATGGTCAGGGATAATAACCTGAGATTCCACAATACTGACAATCTTAGCTGCAATAAGTCTATCAAATACCTTCGAAATCGAAGGAAGATGACTAATCGGCCGGTAGGACGCAGGGTCCTTTTCTGGCTTGCCAGGTTTGTGGACCATAGAAATAATTCCGAACTTCCATTGCGTGGGGAAGTATTGCAACCTCACCATTGCGTTGAAGATCAACGCTATGTAGAGGAATGCGCGTTTGGGTAGTGCCTTTAGGGTGATGTTGCAGATTAGATCATGCCCGGGCGCTTTGTTTCTGGTCAGATGGCGAATTACTTCGGCGATCTCCGTTGGAGCAAAAGGTTTAATAGGCAAATCCAGTTGCAAAGCTTGCATTACAGACTTGCGGGTGTCACTCACTTCTTGCTGACTGGTAAAGTGAAATGGCTGGAAGCGGTTAGACAAATACCTCGGCCTGCTTCATGTTTGTTTTGCACCATCTTCCACTTGGATCTGCCAGCTGAGCTTTCCTTGGGTGTCTTCTTTTTATTGCTCACGTTGCTTTCCAAAGTGAGTGACTCGTATCTCGCTCTGCCCGTGTGTTTGCCAACCTGGCATCAAACCACGCTGTTCTGTGGTCTTGTGCTCTGTTCCACTCCGTTTTATCTAGAGGGTCACGAGATCTCATCCACCTAGAGCGGAGACGTCGCTTGACAGCAATCATTTGGTGTAGTTCTCTTGTGAGCGGGACTCTTGCTGGTACTTGCAGTTGATGCGGCTGTTGAGTAGCTAGCGAGGCTACTGCTTTGAACTTTTTGACGAATAGGTCAATTACATCGTCAATATCTTCATTTGATGAGATTTCTGTGTTTAGATGTATGCTTTCGAATAGCAGCTCGCGGAACACCTCCAGGCTTGCGTGCCTCGTAATTATTCGTTCAGCTGCCGGATATGCAGAGGCCGCAGCGTCCAATGTGATGATGAGTGGCAGGTGGTCCGAGCTGAGGTCAACAATTTGCTGGATTTCAACGTTTGTGCTCAGGAATTCCTATATTACTGCAAAATCTAGGCAGCTTGGATTTCCTCGACTGCCATAGGGATATCTTGTAGGACTGCCTGTAGCCAGGACATTAGCGTGTGCCCAAGATAACGTTTGCTAGTCATGCCGTGGTGGACAGTAAGTTGTTCCAAAATTAATTTCACCGATCACAGTGTGAATGGCTGCTGATGCTAGTTGAAGCTTCTCGGTAGCAACAGGCCTAAGCGGAAAATGTGTCAGGCTGGACTTAATCAATATTACTGATCCTCCCCTGGCATTACTAGAACTCGGATCATTGGCGGGGTAGGCATCATATCCATGTAACCTGGGTGCATAGTCTCCACGGCAGTGTGTTTCGCTGATCAGCAGGACATCAACATTGTAACGCTGCACAAAGCTTTCCAGCTCTGGCAGCTTTGTGGATACGCCATCAGCGTTCCACACAAGGATGCGCAGCGGCATCATTATATTTTGATTTTAGCGACTAGAGCAGCAAGCACATTTAAAGTTTGATCTTGCTGCTGTATCTGCCTCTTCTGCTGCCCAATCAGCATCGTGATTTGCTCAGTCTGTTTTCGTTGTGCTTCATGGAAGGACAGCACAATGGATTCCAGTAGACTGCCCTGCACTTGTTAATATCATCCACTCCTTCAAGTACGATTGGTGGAGGCTTTGGCAGGGCTTTGATTCCACTGTCTACAGCAGCAGCTCTCTTTGCCAAAGCAACAGTAGCTTGATGGCTGGTACTCGGTAGCTCGTCATAATCGTTATTGGTTACCATATCCTCTGGAACGTGGATTTGTTATGTTCGTACGCTATACGAGTTTGTTTTAGATTTCCGAATTTCCTCCCCTGACCCACGCAGCTCGAAAATATCGATTATAAGGTTAAATTTTTTCAAATTCTTTTTCGAACACATATTAAATCTAAAACAAACTCGTGTAACCTACAAACATAACGAACTTAGATTCCAAGCTTGGTTGCTCTAGCTTTTATAGTCTCTGAGAAACAGGCGATCATACAGACGGACAGACTGATGATTATTTCTACCTGTTACATACTTTTCGATTTTGCACAAATCTATTAGTTCCCTTTTGCTCTTTTTTAAGGCAAAGGGACTAAAATCGATTATAAAGCAAAATTCTGAAAATCTTCAAAAGTTTCGACAACTATAGGAGTTAAAGGCCCGCCTTAGCACTAAAAACCGCCGAATGGTCTTCATGTCCTTTCGTGTGCTCACAGTCATTGCCGGTTAGGGCATTCAATCGGTGAGCAGGATGTGGTGCACAAACAAGCGCACGCTTGCTCCTAAAAAGTACCTGTTGTGAGCTTCTTCGATAAGCTCTTTAGTCGCCTCTTACGACAAGCTGAGCTAGTTGCGATGGTATTCTTGACCCGCCATCACACGGATCACCGGTTGGCTATTTCATTAGCTTGATGCCGACAATCACCTCATGGCACCGTATCCAGGTATCCTGGTTATTGATCATGGCGTCCACTAGCCTTTGGGGTCTACTGATGCACCACATCCTGTCACCAGACGACCTCTTTCTGCATTAAGCCGAGGGCAGTGAATCAGTACATGTTCTGCTGTCTGTTCCTCGCCCTAGCATAAAAGGCAGTAAGGGGTGGATGTGTGTTTAAAACTAAATAAATAGGCTCGGACACATCCGTGAACTGTGGGGAGCTGCGTCAAGTAGTTGTCCAGCTTTTTGTGTTTGCACTGGATCCATTTCCCAGCATCCGGGATAAGTTTGTGAGTCCACCGGCCACTTCTCGTTTGTCACTCTACTAGGAGATGCACATCTACCTGTTTTTTCGCACATCCGCGACTTAAAGCCTGCAGTGCCCCCATATCCATATCGATGGAAGGAGAGCATGCTAACACGACTGCCGCGTCGTCGGAGATGGTTCTTAAACCTCTGATTTGTCTTAGAGCCATCGTTCTTGATACGCCTCTTTCTTCTCGAATGTAGGACGGCCTTCTCGTGGTGGTGCACCAAATTGGGTCCGCGTAAAATAGAAACCCCTTTACAACGTTCGCGATTAGTTTCCTCGCAGCAAGGCTAGGTCCGCCCATGTTGGGCATTAGCCTAGACAGAGCTGCTGATGTTTTGTGCGCCTTCATGCTGGCATACTGTGCGCGCTCGCGGTAGTTGAGCTTGTGGTCCTTTATTACCCCCAGGTATTTTTGGTACACGTGCTAATTGAACCATTTTTGATCTACTTTGTGAATTTCGTTAAGATTGAACAAAAAACACGGTAATTATACAATATTAAGTACCGCGTTATACAGCGCGGGGGTCTAAAAGGCGCGTGCAATGGCTAGGTACGTGTAAAACTGTGGGTATGTATGAGTATGTAAGTGTATGGCTGTATATGTACGCAAAGGGGCTTTCGGGTCGGGTACACTCGACTACAGATTTCTTACTTGTTTGTCATCTGTGTCACTGTTTCATGGTCGAGCTTGCTGGTGTTCTAGGCGCTTCCTAATTTATTGGGTTTTTGCCGTTACGTGTTATGAGTTAGTTGTAGGCTGAACATGATCAGTGAGTAGTCGCTTAACGTTATAATGTCATTCACCGTTCAATGCTTAACATCTAGAGCACCACTTACAAAGGTTAGGCAATGAAAGACGAGACTCTGTCGTTGGAAAACATTGAGGGAGGGTACCTCCTGGGCGCTGTACCCACTTTATTACTGCCTTGCCGACGCATCCAAGATCATGCCTGGGGACGTGGGGCTCACTCAGAAGCATGATGTCCGTCATGTGCTCCACTGCGAACTGCTACAAGAAGCTTTGTGCAGCGGAACAGTGGCTCACGTTCAGTTGGAGGATTTTAATATGCTCCTGCATGCTCCTGCATTTCCTCCTCCTTTACTCTGCACCGCCCGTTTGTAGGTGGGCACGAAAAACATCCTGTTGGATGGTTGCGATCCTCTCTGTCAGTGAAAATAAGGCATTTTAGCGGCAAGGCGCAGCCCTTGGCCTTGTGTCCCCGTCCAACGCACAGGCATCAATTCGATTTGTTCTGCTCTTTTCACTAGACTGATTTGTGGCTATATCCCCGGCATCTGTAGCAGCTAATGGGTTTTTCGTCTTGTGACCCGCGGCATCTAGACCATCGATGCCGATTTTTAGCACTTTGATGGCATTGTTTTCGGTGAGCTAAGGGGATGCCATCCCTCATTCGTATGCTTCGTACGTCGTCTTTATGGATGGTAATGTCCTTGAACTGAGCAGCCAGACCCAAACAAAGGTCCTCCGAAGTTACGGATTCATCCAGGCTGTTGCAAATCAGCATCATCCCTTTCGCGACTGATCTCATTTCTGCCTGTTTTGCTAGCGTTTTCATTTTTTTTTTTGGTTTATTTGGTCGTGTCCTAGTGACTTGGTTTATAACGTGCGGACTAACCAATGGCGGACTAAAGCATGGCATGCTGACATTACGAAAACAGTCTCCAGATGGTGAATAACATGGTCCACGTCGTCTGTGCCGTGGAGTCTTGGATTGAATGCGATATGTGAGCTTACGTATTTTTTAAATTTAATTCAGTTAATTCTACAGGGTGTCAATGTCTGCGATTGGTCCACGATCTCGATCTCAGGGCGTTCAAGAGGTTTAATAGGACAGGTGAGTGGTCCGATCATAAATCTGTAAGAGATTGTTGCTGATATCCGATAGCGAGAAATATTTCTTGTTACTCCGAAGTCGATCAAGTCAGGCAATTTTTTTTGGGTCTGTTGGCCAGAATGTAGGTCGACCCGTGAAAGCGAAGGCTAGATTGTTTCTAGCTTTTGTGATTACGTTATACAGCTCTTTACCTTTATGGGTCATGAGCCAAGATCCCCAGTGAGTGTGCTTTTCGTTGTAGTCACCTGCTGCTATGAAACGTTTGCTCAGTGTGTTGAAACAGTGCATAAATTCGTCTTCGGATATTGTTTATCGCGGCGGCCAGTATACCGCGGCTAGAGTTAGATTGCATTTGGACGTGTGTATGTCAACAGATGTTGTTTGCAGGTAGTCTGTGGCGAAGTCATAGCGAAAGGCGTGTTTTATACGATTTCTAATTAGAATTCCAGTACCACCGGTACTGTAGCTTTGCTCGCGACATCAAGACAGCTCTCCCTTCTGGGTCCTACGTGTTTTGCGTACGCTGGGATCAAACATGTCCGCACTTGGAAACAATGATTGCCTCTGGCTTGTTGCGCAATTTCTTCGTTGGTTTGATTTCCATTCTTGGGTGGCTAGCGTCCTTGTAGAAAACTGCTGCTGTAACCTTCTTCTGGGGTGGAGGTTTCTTTTGCATCGGGTGAGCCGGCTGTATGGTGCCTTAGGCCTGGGCTTATTGTCTCGTGTCTGGCATCCGTTCTGTTATTGGTGACCGCCGTATTTTGCGCTCCTTCAATCGTCAGAGCTCTAGCACTAAGTGAAGATATTTCAGCTACCGACCGCTTAGTTTTTTTTGTGAGCTGGCGCTGGGTCTCAAAGGCCGTAAGCAGGATGCTAATCCATTCCCGCATGCTTTTGAACAAGCTCCGTAGATTCTCATTAATCACAACAGTAGATAAGTCCAGTGCGCGGAATGGCAAAGCCGAGTGCGATCTTGAACCTGATCTCTGTGTCGGTACTATAATCATATCGACAGTTCTTTGCTTTTGTTGATGTCTTGTAGTATTTAATGTTGGGGAGGCCAAGCTTACCACCTATCCAATAGTGCGGTCGCTGGATATCGACGTCTGGGACCCGCTTTCTCACCCCTCATAGTCTCCGGTTTCCAACCCCCAGCACCTTAGGAGCAGTACTCGTCCAATTTTTTTCCAACTGCCAGGGGCACACAGAGTGTTGCGTCGTTTGAGGTAGCCGCCATGAATGGGGCAGATGCCAACCAGGATGCCGTCCAATTCGTATGCAGACGCATTCTGCATTTTTGTTTTTTCCCCTTCTCATCTTGGCCAGTCTTCCCGTCGGTTTACGAGGAGCCTGTAACCAGGGACGTCACGCGGAGGCGATGAGCTGCTTGGATGTTGTTTGCTATGGATCTTGTGTGTGTATGGCTGTGTCTGTTTTCAAAGCGGCTCTCGTAGTCGGGTACACTCGACTACATATTTCTTAGTTGTTTTTTTGCATATCTCCTGCAGGTGAGGACCAATTGGTTTATTTTAATGGGATTATTACCAACGTTTATTGATTAATATAATTAAAGAATAAAAAACCTTGAGAAAGACGCTCAAAAATTGAATCTGCTAGGCTCACTTACTTTTTAACATGACAAAAAATTCCGAGATCTCAATATAATTGAGCATTTGTGAATGGAACTAGATAGAGCGTTTTAAGGCGTAGGTTTTAGTCCAAAGTTTTTTTTTTTTTTGTTTACTTGACTTTACTCTACTCTTTTAGAGTCTAACAAATTAGTAAAAATCTTGAATTCTATATTATGTACCCGCTACGATTGTAACAGGGATGTAATGTGTGGGCCCCTAGATAATATTCGCTGGGTTAGCATGTCGTAACCAAGAAGGCGAGACCGGTCAAGTTCACGCAATAAATCTTTCGCGATATGTTTGGATGGGTACGGAGCTTGTTTTGATATCAAGCTCTAAATTGGGCTATAACGTCTCTGACGGGTGGAATGTTGAGATCCTTGTGGATGTCCTCGTTCCGAACGTACCACGGTGCCCTGGTGATAGTTCTACGGATGTTCGATTGTGCCTTTTGCATGATGTCGATGTTACTGTGACAGGCAGTCCCCCACAGCTCGGAGCCATAAGTCCATATTGGCTTTAAAACTGTATTGTACAATAAGACCTCATAATCGAGGGTAAAGGGAGAGTAAGACCTGATAAGTCAGTGGAGACTGTTGGCCCTCAGATTTAGAGATGTTCTTTTTTTTTTCTATGTGTCTGCGCCAGGTAAAACGTCTGTAGAGGTGTACGCTGAGATAGGTAACATCCGATAATTTTGGGATTATTATACCGTTAAGTGAGGGCGAAGGACAGTCTTGTCTGTTGAGGGTAAAGGTAACGTGCTTGCCTTTCTGCTCATTGACTTTTATGCGCCAATCAGACAGCCAACTCTCAATGTCAGCCAGGTAGGAGATGAGTTGTTCTGTTGCTCGTGAAGGGCATTTGGAGCAACTGATGATCGTGGTGTCGTCGGCGAATGTAGATAGAACCAAATTGCTGTTTGTTGGAATGTCAGCTGTGTACAGTAAGTACAGTATAGGCCCAAGTACACTGCCTTGAGGAACTCCACCTTTAATGGTATGGACTTCTGACATCGCCAAGTTGCACCGCACAGAGAAAGTTCTGTTGTAGAGGTTCGACTTTAATAGGTTGTGAGTGCACTTTGGGAGCGTTGTTTTAATTTTAAATAGAAGGCCATCTAGCCAGACTCTGTCGAAGGCTTGAGCTACGTCCAGATTGATCGCTGAGCTATATTCTCGGTGTTCGAATGCCGTGCGTATAGTTGATGCTATACGGTTGACTTGCTCGATGGTGCCGTGCCTTTCACGAAAGCCAAATTGGTGTGACGGTATTTTGCTGTGGCTATACAGGTATGGCATGATGTACCCCAGTAGGCATTTTTCAAAAAGTTTCGATAAACACGATAAAAGGCTAATAGGTCTATATGATGCGGGAACCAAGTGATCTTTTCCGGGCTTAGGTATCATGATTATGATAGATTTTTTCCATCTGTCTAGAAAGTAGCCAAGTTTGGTTATCGCATTAAATAGCAGGCAGATGGTGTGGACTGCGCATTGATGGAACTCAATGTTCATTTTTTTATTAATTTGGTCGTATCCTGGTGAGTTCTTGGGTTGCAGTTGCTCTATTATTGTTTTCGCTTTAACGTGCGGAGTAAACAAGATTGCAGAATGTGTCCTCTGGTTGTCATCTGGCAGAGTCCTCTTCTTGATCCAATGCTTTGGATAATCTTCGAGAGGCTTCTCTAAGATTTTTTTTAGCGGATGGCGAACTATGAGATTGCCATTTTCGTCTTAAGCGACGTTTTTCATTAAGTAGCTGCTCTATCTGTGCACTCGACCTTTTTGGCTTAGGCGAGTTGCATTGCGTGCTGCCCTAACGAGAACAGTCTCTAGATGGTGGGTGCCATTGTCCACGTCGTCTGTACTGTAGAGCCTTTAATTAATGTGTCAAATTAATTTTTATTTTAAATTTAATCCAGCTAATTCTACTGGATGTCAATAATTACAGTTGGTCCTCAATCGCAGTGCGTTGGGAAAGGTTTAACAGAACAGGTGAGTGGTCCGATGATAAATCTATAAGAGATTATGCTGATATCTGGTACAAAGGAGTCGATCAGGTCCGGCAATTTTTTAGGGTCTGTTGGCCAGTATGTAGGTCGACCCGGGGAAGTTTGTTTCTAGCTTTTGTGATTGCGTTATACAGCTCTTCACCATTAGGGGTCACGAGCCGATATCCCCAGTGTGTGTGTTTGGCGTTGTGGTCACCTGCTGCTAAAAATACGTTTGCCATTGCATTTAGGCGCAAGTATGTCGACAGATAATGCTTGCAGGTAGTCTGTTGCAAAGTCATCACGAAAGGCGTGTTTTATGCGATTTCTAATTAGGATTCCAGTACCACCGTGTGCTTTCCCGGCTCGGTGGCTTGTGCCATAGAAGGTGTAGCCCTGTATCTGGAAATTGTACTTGTTAGTTAAGTTTCTTTCAGCCTGTTTCTCAGAGACTATAAGAGCTAGAGCAACCAAACTAGAAATCTAGATGCGTATTGTTCGTAGGTTATACAAGTTTGTTTATGATTTTTAAATATCCTACCCCCGCATTTCTCGAAAAATCGATTATTTAGCACAATTTTCAGCCAATCAAATTGCTTTTTGGCACACATCATAATAAGATAATTCTTGAGCTATGTTGAACATCTGCGTAGGTTTGATCAAAATCTCGGAAGTTATACATCATCAAAAGTGGCGTTATGGAACCCGTGAGGTATAGTTCTGAACGCAAATTAAGAGCTAGAGAAACGAAATTTGGAATCTAGATTTGCTATGTTCGTACGCTATTCAAGTTTGTTTTAGATTTTCGAAATTCCTTCCCTGACCCCCGCAATTCGAAAAAATCGATTATAAGAAACAATTTTTAACCGATCAAATTTCTTAAGTAGACGATTTCTATTGTACGTTGTGAATTTCGTTAAGATTAAACAATAAACACGGATGTTATACAACATTAAGTACCGCGCTATAGAGTGTGGGGGTCTAAAAGGCGTGCGCATTGTCCATGTACGTGCAAACTGTGTGTATGTATAAGTATGTATGTGTATGGCTGTATATATAGGCACAGGGGCTTTCGTAGTCGGGTACACTCAACAACGGATTTCTTGCTTGTTTTTTTTTTTAACTGGAACGCCAGTTGGGGTGAGAATCTACTAAAGATGTGTCAGCCCGTGCCAACAACATGCACGGTTCGCAAGAAAACATCTTATGCGTATACGTACTAAACTCACCCCATGCCACACACCACTTTCCCATCGGGATCACCGCAAAGTATTAATTCGAGGGGAAGGGTTGCTCAAATTGGGCAATCTCGGCCACACGTCGCTCCTTTTCGCATCTTTTCAGATCACTCTGGATGCTTGTTATTAGCTGGTTGGTGCTCACCCACTGCTTATTGCTCTCCATCATGAAAGCTATCAGTCCCTCAACTGTTGGCAGATCTCCTCGTTTATAATTGTATCTGGTGCAATGATACAACACATGGTCCGGGTCTTCTATGCTCCTCGGACAGGTTGGGCAATCGGGGATATTTTCGTGCCTGAAATTGGGTCAGGTGGAAGTTGACTTCACCCAATCGTCGTCCAAGCCAGATATCAATGCAGGGTATCAGCCAAAATGTTCATCGTTCTTTGGTCCCTGTTTGCCCACCTCGTTTGCCATGTAGCCACAGAGTTTTGTCTCTCCATCCTCCGAATAGTCTCTACGGGTTTTGTGTTTTCGTTTTGTTTGCGCGTCTTATGTATTGCCTGCATTTCACTTGTTAGTATATCCACTGGGATCATACTTGCAAGGACAAGTGCAGCGTCCTCGGAGACAGTTCTGAATCCGGATATTACCCGTTGTACTGCCAACCTGTACGGCGTCGTCAATTTCCGTGCCAGGCATTTGTTTTTTGCTACTGCTGATGCACATATGGGTGTAGCTTATAGCAATACTGAGGTAACTACGTTCGCCATAAGTACACGTGTTTCAGATTTCGGTCCGCCAATGTTGGGAAGCATCCTCAAAAGAGACCCCTGCATTTTCGACGCCTTCTTATTGACGTAATCCATGTGTGGATGGAAGCTAAACCTGTTGTCTATCATGACACCAAGATACCTGATAGACAGTTTCGATCATATTGTTGCATCGCCAACCTTAACGTTGATGAACTCATTTTTTTTTCTGTTCGTTATTAGGACAGCTTCCGTTTTATGTCCTGCTAGATCCAGTCCGGCATCCACCAACCAACTTGATATGGTTCTATTGATGCAGTTGCGGCAGCTTCCACCTCTCCTATCTTCTTTGCCGCTATCACCAGTGCAAGGTCGCCGGCGAACCCAATTAATGTGCACCCCAAAGGTAGCTGGATTCTGAGGACCTCGTCATACATAATATTCCATAGGAGTGCTGCTAAAACCGATCCCTGTGGAGCAGCAGCTGTCACCGTGTACCGTAGGGGACCCCTGTCCGTCTTGTATTCCAGCACTCTGTCAGAGAGGTAGCTTGTAATGATTCTTAGCAGGTAACTGGGTATACCAATTCTAAGAAGAGCATTTTTAATGCTCGCCCATCTCGCTGAGTTAAAGGCATTTCGTATATCCAAAGTCACAACAGCACAGTATCCTCTTTGGATCCTCCTCGCCACCGCACACCATCGATTGCATTACTAGCGATATTAACAACTGCCAAAATGGCGTCTACTGTTGATCTTCCCTTGCGAAATCCATACTGAGACTCCGATAGCGCTTTCTTTTCTTCTATAACAGTCGACAGCCTATTATAGATGATTTTTTCTAAAATCTTCCCAATCGTGTCCACCAGACAGATTGGCCGGTATCCTGATGGTTCCTCTATGGGTTTCTTTCCTTTGGGGAGAAGAATAAGGCGCAGACGTTTCCATTGCTTTGGCAAAACTCCTTCTACTAGACATTTGTTGTACGTTTCGGCATACAAAGCTGGTGTAGTAAGAATGGCAAGCTTGAGAGCCCTATTGGAAATACCATCTGGGCCGGGAGCTTTCATATCACCGAACTGGTTGGCTGCTACAATTACTTCTTCTTCGCATATCGGATGCCATGGCTCAAAGTCAACGTGGGCCGTTCTCTCCTGTAGTTGTGTATTCTGAGGGAATAACGCCGTAACTATAATTCTCAGTAGTTTTGGGCAACTCACTCTTGGTCACCTGGCTTTTAATTGTCTTCGTGACCTTATAGGCAGTGCCCCAGGGATCATCATTTGCATCCTCACATATTTTCCTAAGCCACTCGACTTTGCTAGTCTTTATTGATTGGTTAAGCGCTAGCTTGGACAGCCTAAGATTTTTAAATCGCGCACAGAAGCTTGGACGGCCTCGGGCTCTATGACAGAGTTGCCTTTCTCGCAGACACGTCTTCCTGAGGTGGCTCTGTCCATCAATAGCAGGGCGTCCCGCGCATGCATAGTTTGCGACTGGGCATAGATGCGTTGCACGCATCGACTAGCATCGCAAATAGATTTTTTGCCGTGTCCTCTCCTGCGCTTACCGGGCTCCACTGACTTTGTAAAAAAAGTCTTTGAATATCGCGGTGTCGATACAGCTGTCTTTCCACTTCACGCCGCTCTACGCTCTTCGCGTTTTGCCACCGATTGCAAAGAAGATCGCTTTATGGTCGCTAGGCGTGAACTCATTGCCCACCTTCCAGATAGTTTTCCTGCATATTGAGGGGTTCAGAAATGTAAGATCAATGATAGATCCCCTTCCGGCCTTCCAGTAAGTGAGTTCATCCATTTATCCGGTATTTGCCACTCCTAGCTCAATCGCTGAGAATTGTTCCAACAGGATAGAACCTCTTGGTCTCGTCGCATTGCTGCCCCATTCGACAACCCACGCGTTAAAGTCACCTGCAATCACTATTGGTGCACGACCTCGAGCGACTTCGGTGATGTTTGACAGCATTTGTTTAAACTTTTCCAGATCCCAGCTTGGCGAAGCGTAACAGCTATACAACGTTATTACCATCAGGTTTACTTGTACGAATCCCTCAAAGGACGTATCAATTGCTTGAGGTGGTGTTTTGATACATAAAATAGCGGATTTCTTACATTTACTGGCGGCCCACCCACTCTCTGGGATCGGCTTATAGGGCTCGCACAGAAGGGTGACGTCGGTGTTCTGTTCTCTGACGGCTTGCCTCAAGAGGGACTGTGCCACATCGCAGTGGATGCACTTCATAGTGATATTTTGGAAAGAGCGCACCTTCCACTTCCTGCAATGTGTTTCCAGTCCTTACACTTGTCCTTGCTGAACATGCATTGAGAGTCTTCGTTGCAATCCTTCGCCAGGTGTCCCGGTTTCCCGCACTTTCTACACAAGTTGGAACTATCAACTTCACTTTTGCAGTTTCTGGCCATGTGACCGAAGTCCAAGCACTGGGAAAATTTAGTGATGCTTGCTCGTTCCCGGAGACGAGCACTTGACCAGCCCACCTTAAGTGTGCCAATCTGCAATGCCTTCTTTGCACCATCTACGGACAGCCTTATAGTGTCAGTTTAGGTTTTGCCATACGCCTTTCGCAAAGTGATGATCTTTGCAGCAACATCGGTCACTTTCGCCTGCAATTCTAGAGTATTCAAGACATCATCTTTTGTGGTAATCTTATCCGAAATCCTTGCACTCTATAGTTACGCGGTGGCGTAGCGATCGCACAACAGCTTGATAACCCAAGGTCTCGTCTACAAGGGTCGTAAAGACAGCTGTCTGTTCTCCAGACTTATTCAGCTGCAGCAAGAGTTCGCCTTTCTGGGTTCTCCGTATTTTAGAAACGGCATCTCCAAGTACTTTGAGTTTTCCTTCTGTTCTCACCTTCCTGAGCATGCCAGAGTAGCTGAGTTCGCCCTTTGCTACTATAACAATCGCATCATATCTTGGCTATATCTTTCGTTATGCACCTTTGCCTTCGTCGGCTTCTTTTTTATCGTCGTCTGCCACTCCGACTCCTTGCTCTCATTTGGCGCCTGAGTTTCCACATCGACAGAAGAGTTAGCTACTTTCACTAATTGCTCCTCTGTCTGCGCCGCTAAAACTTTCCGCTTAGTGCGTGGCGTAGGAGCCTTAATGGGCTGCTTCCTCTTTGATTCCTCTATTGTTCGAAACAGTGGTGAAGTTTGAGAAGATTGGTTTGCACGGATCACATTCTTTGCAGTATTGTCATGTATCTGGATGGCTCATATAATACTTTAGCCTGCTCGACAGCATCACGCATCTCCTTGTTGATAGACCGCCTATTTTTGTCCATCATCGCGTCCACCAGATAACGAATTTGCCAAACGAGGTCAGCAAAAGCCATATTATTCGACGTTTCCTCTACAGCCCTCGGCACCTGGACAGTGCTTGGTGTCGCGACAATTGGAGATCTTGAAACTTTTCTGCTTTTATCAAATGGGTTCTCCGTATAATTTAGTTGTAGGGTTTCATTGTTATTTATTCTGTTGGGTCTCAACTCTTAAGCAGTGATGTGCCGCGTAGAGTACGCCGTGTAGACAACACAATTGTCGACGTGTCGTCAATTACGCGTCGTCAATGTTGAATATCGACACGTCGACACGTCGTCTATTTATTAAATACAGATTAGATTATTTTCTTAGTATTTTAAATGACAATCAAATTAAAAATAACAAATTTAATGCATTAAATTCAAATCTTATTTCATTATAAATAATTTCTTAATGTTCATGTTAAATTTAAATATTATTTAATATCATATATAAGTTCATGTCAAGTTTTAAGGTTTAAGTTGACTCAACATCAATTTCTTTAGCAACATCGTCCAATCTCAAGGAATAGTATAAGTTAATATAAAT
>JBAMBS010002607.1:335000-361362 GCA_037044455.1 Zygothrica quintamaculata | reverse complement strand
CACAAATTGAATCTAAATTAAATTTAATTAAAGAATATTTTGCATTTATTTTTAATAGTTAAAATTTATTAAAGTCCTGGAAATAAATCGTAACAAATATCGATATTGATGGCATATTTTTCGAATTGAAATTTTAAGTAAAGATTTATGTAATATTTTTGTTGAAAATCTGAAATGAAGTTAATACTAGGTCGAAACGTTTCATTAATACTTAAAAACTTAAGTATACAAATTAAAATTAACTAAATTAAAACAAAAAAATATATAACTACGAAATTATATACTAAATTATTAGCTAAATTATTACAACTAGTAGCCCTTGAACAAGCAACTTGGCCAAGCAAAAAGGAAATCAAGAAAGAAAACTAAAAAATATAAAGTGAACGAATTGGATAAATTAAATCACTTAATTTTGTCAGTGTGCCCATAAATCTTTGCAATTGTAAAAAAAGAACATATAAAAATATATATATATATATATTAAAATTATAATATAATAATATTTAAAATAAAAGATTAGCCCAAACAAAGAAGAGAAGTAATACGAAAAATTACAAAATTGTGGGATTCCAACAAAAAACCAAAAATAAGAGAAAGAAATTAGCAAAATTTAATGATGCAAACTTCATATATAAAATGCATAAAATACCCTATACATCCCAATGAATATACATACAAAGATATATGTATAAGTATACCCTAATAATAAAAAACTAAATGGCAAAGAGCAAAGATAAAAGAATTATTAGCAAAGATTGGCGATCAAAATCGAAAAATAATTATTATTAATATTAAGCGTATTGGTGTAAGAATTAGTTGGCGAAAAAAATCTACAAAAATACTTATGAATATAAATATGAATATATATAATCTATATTCATACATACAGACACTTAAATATTGCATATTTCGATTCATATTAAAATAAAAAAAAAAATAAAATAAAATGAAGCAACAAAATAACAACCAAAGATATATAAACACACTGCGCTAACTTGCATATATATATATATATATATATATATATATTATATGATCAATATCCCGAAATGAAATCGTTAGTGTATATCAATTTATGATGTATTACTCAACATAACTAAATTTCAAATAAACATTTTAATATGCAATTTATTGCAGTATTAGCTAAATGTGTAGGCATATACATCTATAGTTATATATATATAACAATGTCAATATTGATAAATATATATACATATATATATATATTCACATAACTTCCTGCACATTTTCTCATTTCTTAAATTCAAAACAATAAGCAAGTACACACACAACACTCACATGAAATTCATATTTACGAACACATATACACCATCAGTATAATATACATTTACATACAATATATAATTGTGTGTGTATAACGATTAGCTGCATAAATTTTCTGACTATTAACAACCAAAACAAAACAAAAAAAAAGGACATTAAAAAAAAATACATAAAAATATAAAAAATGAATTCAAAATATTGATTGTTGTGTGTAAGCAAAGTTAATAAAAAATACTGGGATGATTAACGGTAAAATTAAATGGTTAAAATTGCAGAAAGAAGAGAACAACATGATTTGCATTAATTGCATGTAAAAATAACAAAAAAATAAAGAAAATTGAAAGTAATGAGAAATAAACAAGAAATGCACACAAAAAAAAAGAAAAAGAAAAGAAAATGACAATTAGTATGTCATAAAGAATATTAATGGAATGCAAGTAAAAATTAAAATAAATATATAAATA
Source organism: Zygothrica quintamaculata (assembly GCA_037044455.1). Taxonomy (NCBI): domain Eukaryota; kingdom Metazoa; phylum Arthropoda; class Insecta; order Diptera; family Drosophilidae; genus Zygothrica; species Zygothrica quintamaculata. The sequence continues at coordinate 359,614 of JBAMBS010002607.1, read as the reverse complement.
AAAGTAAAAATTAAAATAAAAGTATTCATCAATAAACATTAATTCAAAACACAAAAACAAAAAGTATTTTCAATATTATTTTAATTTTATGTGGGGGATATAAAGGACAGTGGGAAGAGCATTTGATCCGACGAACATAATAAAAAAAAGTAAACTATTTTACAACCACTTTGGAAGGAAAGGAGGAGGAGAAGGAATATATTAAATATTAAATTATAAAAATATTGGAATTTCTATGGTAGAAAGTAATATTAAAGGAATATCAAAGGACATATGTCATATAAGAAATATTATAGAAGAAAAGTTGTGGGTGTCAGTATAAAAAAGAAATGAGAGCAAAGCAAAATGTTAGAGAAATATCAATAAAATTAAATTGTGGGAACACTAAGGTTCCTAAGCTTTATAATATTAATGAACTGTTGCTATTTAAAGCCCAGAGCAACTGTTGTCTTCTACAATGTCTTTAGATTGCCAGAACTACTTCTAAATTATATTTTATTTATAATTAAAAATATTAATATTCTTTGGTACTGGAAAAAGTTAAATTTTTAATACTTCTCTGGCTAAAGATGTGGTCCAAAGACTCTTTTTTAATGCAATGTGGAAACCATAGCGTGCTTTCTAGGTGCCTCCGTTTCTATCAACGAAAAGAACATTTAAAAGGTACTAACATTCGATCTTGCAAGCGGAGCTGGTTATTTAATAAATGGGTATATAATTTGTATACAAAAGCTAAAAAAAATATATTTAAAAGATAACAAAAAATCATTAAGAAAATAATCACTAATAATTTTGTGTTCACTGAGGGTACACGGGGTACCCAAAATGCCTTTGTAACTTTTATGTGCTCATTATTCAGTCGCGCACCTAAGCCGATTAGCTTACTTACATTCAAAGTATTTAATAAATATAAATAAATAAATATATAAAATATAAAAATAAAAGATTAAATTAATTATTTTCTAAACAATTAATTTAAAAGTTTAAATTTATATAACTACATGACAAAGTTTTCATAATTCTATTCATGCGTTTTATGTGTACAACTCTGCATTGATTCAAACCCAACTGTTAAAGTTTTAAATGAACTGAGTAAGACATAATTACACGGGAATATATAATATATATTTGTGAATTTGTTTGTTTAGAAGTCATTGGGATGTGCTCTTTCATTGGCATTTGGTACCAGACTGAAATACAACTGTACACAAAGTTTTGGAGCAACCGCTGGCAATGTAACAGGCGAACAGAATTAATTGTAGGGTCGCTGGTGTTGGATGTGGGTACTTACAAATTATGGTTTAACAGCAGCAGCAGATGATTTAACAGCGGCTGCATATGTTGTAACAGCAGCTGCAAATCAGATTAACAGCAGCTGCAGCTGTTTGGATACCAACACAAATAAAAACACAATAGAAAACAAAACAAAAGTACTGGCATATTTATTAGCTTTCACGCCACATTTGGCTAGCTCAAAAATCTTATAATAGAAATAAACTTTTCTATAAGTTAAATCTTTAAATAATAAATATAATTAAAGGTAAAATTATCTAAAGGACACAAGCAATTGATTTATCTATATAAAATACAAATCTATTAGCTTTTTATTATACTTAGTATATGTTAATTATTTAATAGCTATTTTGTATTGGCTCTTTTTCAACATTTGGCTATGGTTAAGGAACAACACTGATGAAAGTAACTTGTTGAAGAATTAACTGCTTGTGTACATTTATGTTCGCCTGTTACGGGTATTATGATATGGAAACTTAAATAGATGCCTTTCCAACTAAATTTTGGATTGTAATCTATTGAGCAGGAAACGCGCATATAAATAAAACAAATTTTACCAAACACTAAAGAGCAATTTGATTAATTTTTTTTCTTCTTAAGTTCAGGCAACAAATATTAATTAATTTTAAGAAATATTAATCAAATAATATTAATCAAACATATTAATATAATAAAAAGAATTATTTAGGGTTACGACATCTATACATAGATTGGTCAATTTGAGGCAGTACTACGTATTCGTCTAAGGGGGACAAGAGGCGCAATTGCAGGTCCTGCGCATTGCAATTGTATAGATATCAGCTGTTCGTTGAAGAAGCTAAAACTACCAGTGGGTGGTTGTAATGCAACTGCTCTGACTTAGTACCAAGTCCTTGTTCATAATAAAATAGCAAACAAAAAGAAAATATGTAACTTCACATTTGAGAATGCCGCAAATTATATAATATTATGCTGAAGAATATCGTTTTTTAATGAATTTAAAATTATTCCATCGATACATAAAATTCGGAAATACTATTTGGAACTTTACCCATAATCAATACTGTAGTATTCCCACATCGTCAAACTGTTTACAAACTTGCCGAATAACCAATGTATCCAAAACGTCAAAAATACCAGGCGAACAGAATTGCTGGTTAGCAGCCTGACAACATTTTAAATAGCAGCATTGAAAGACGCCGCCCAAGAGTATGCAACAGTGTTTGATAGAATTTAACAGAGCTTCAAAATGTTGGCGCTAAAATTCAAATTTAAATTTGAATTTTAGTTGCAGTTGATGTTAATTTAGTTCCAGCTCTAAATTGTAATAGAAATATTTAAAACACATTTTGTTTTTTTTGTTGTTTTTCTTCTGTTTATTATGCTCAATTTTTGGTTTCGACCTTGTGTATATATTTTGTTTACGCATGCGATTATATATCGTTTCATTTATGTTTTCTTTTTGGTTTTATCTTTTCTTAATTTTTTTTTGGTTTTTTTTTTTTTTAAATTTTTTATATATATTTATTTTTTTGGTTTAATTTGCCTTTACAAATCATCGATCATCGTACTTATATAATTTCTATGCAATTTATTTAATAAATATTTTCTCGTTATATAATTATTAATTATATGCATACACATACCTATATATATATAGATATATATATATATATATATATATATATATATATATATATATATATAGTTATATATATAAATATACATATATATATATATATATATATATACATATGTATAAATAATTTACACCACAAAAAAAAGGTTAAACAATTAATTTTCTTATATATTTTTGGTTTATAATTTGCTTGCTGCGCTTTCGCTTTTGCTTTATTTCAATATCTTTGTTTTTTTTTTTGGTTTCATTTTAATTTTATTATTTTATTTTGCTTTGCTTTGCATGGCTATCGTGCTGATCCAAAGTTAGTGCTGGGGCCCATTTGCTATATAAATGTGCCTTTGGGCGGCTGAAGCTGTTTTTTTTTTTTACTTTTTTTTTATTAATTTGTTTTTTATATTTTTAAATCAGATTTTTATTTAATCATAATATTCTTAAATTTCTGTTTATTTGGTGGGCGTGGGCCAGTGGCGCCCCCGTCTACCGGATCAAGCCAAAATGCAAACGTTCTATATATATATATATATATATATATATATATATTTATATTTATTATTATTAAGCACATTGTTAGCGCTATAAATCAATTACGAGTTATACATAATTCACTTTTATATATTCTTCTTGTTTTTGTTGCTGTTGTCAAGCGAGTATTTTACATAGAAATGCAAGAATAGCATGTGTATTATGTGTGTGTGTATGTGTGTATGTGTGTGTGTGTGTGTGTGTGATAGTGTATCAGTATATTTGCATAATAATTACTTGCTGTATCATAATGTTATAGTTATAAGTCGTATATGTATAATACGCAATTTATCGATCTATATTTTTATTTATATATATATATATATATATATATTATATAAATGTTAGGCATTTCTTTCATATTATTATAAATATTATTATTATTATATTTTTATTATAATTATTTTTATTATATTTGTCTTTATTATTTTTATTTTGTATTTTATTATTTTTGTTATTATTATAATATTTAATTTATTATTATTTCATTCTATATAAACGTGTTTAACGAGTAGTAGCACAATTTTTGGACGAAGATGGTTCTTGAAATCGAAGCTTCTAAGTGTATAATGTGTGTGTACGTGTTTGGTTGTTTTTAGAGTTATGTGTGTTTGTATTGGTGTTTAGTAAGCTGATTTAATGTTTAGTTTAAACCAAGTCTTAAATCATTTTGTTTATTTTTTTTGTTAAATATCAAAAATGCAACAAAAAGAAAAGCTGCTGCTTAGCGAAACTTAAGAAAATTTGGATAATACTTAAGCGCTGCTTAATTTACATTGTACATAGGTATATATATATATATATATATATATATATATATATATATAATATATGATAACTAGGGAGAAACAGATGTTGACTAACTTAAAAATTTGAAATAGATTTTACAATTGAAATTTGTTATTATATATGTTAGTACACATATACATATACATATATTTATATATAAATATGTGTATAAATTTATAAATATACGCTTATGTGTGTGTGTGTGTATTGTATGTGTGTGCCGTAGCTGAACGTAAATATATGTATATATATATATATATATATTTATATATGTGTGTATAAATGGCATTGCCTGACTTCTGAGGGATTTTTTCTTGTGCATTTGGAGCTTTAAATATATATATATATATATTTATATATATGTATATGTTTTTGTTGATATATAGGCATATATGGTATTTATATTTTGGAGGACTGAAGACAGTTAAGATTGTTATTTTTTTAGTTTTTCTTTAAGTGTGTTTCCATTTCAATTTTCATTTCTCTCGCTGATCAACTAAGCTAAGGACGTTTTTGCAAATAGGTCATCGTGTTATATATATATAAATATATATATATATATATATATATATATATAGTATACATAACTGTATGCATGTATTCATATATATATATATATTATATATATTCATATATATTCATATTCATATATATATATATATATATATATATGTATTTACCCGATCTGCCACTGCTCCTCCTGCACATTATTAACTATTATAGTACTAAGCTTTCTTTTTTTTTTCATTTGCAAAAAAAGCGTGCCATATCTTTTTCTTACTTTCTGTCAATTCGTATTTCATTAACTCTTTTTTTTTTAAACTTTTTTCTATATATTATTCTTTCCTTTTTTTATGCATATATTGGAACAAAATGTTTACGCTTGTTATTTGTCATAGCTTGAAGAACTTTTGCTTCGCATTTTCGTTATATTTCTCGGTTTTTTTAAAATTTTTTTTTTCTTCTTTTCTTATATTCATTTCTTTATGTTTTTTAGCATTTAGTTGTAGTTGGGTTATGGGATTTAAGAAAAAAAATTACAGCACAATCGTTAGCTAAATTATATAACGTTCTGTCTATATGCATATATATATATATATACATATAAATATATATATATATATATATATATATATGTAAGTATAAGCGTTATATCAATCTAAGACTATACACAGATATCTATATCTATATAGTATATATATATATATCTATATATATATAAGTTCCTTCATTTTGGAGTTTTAGTTAACAATAATGTTGCCTATTATGTTTTTCGCATGTATTTCGATATTTTTTGTTTTTCTTTTTGCATATTTTCAGTGTTATCGATAGATTTTACTTAAATATAAATCGGATTCTCCTGTCCAGTTAATAAGCGAAACATTGAAGTGGGCATCGTTTTCATCAGTATCTGTGTATATAAAGTATATATAAATTATTTTCTAATTATTAATTATTAATTTATAATATAGTATGTGCTTACCTCTCCCACAGATGTGGCCAACAAATTGACGATCTTCTCATGCGGCACAGCCACAACACTTTGATTGTTTATCTCAATGATACGATGTCCAACGCGTACTCCACCGCGTTCCGCAATGCCACCGCGGAGCAGGCTGCAGATCTGTTGCAGCAAGTATAACATTTTGATTTAGTTTAAGTATATATATATATGTGGTATATATTTATGTATACTTACCACACCATTTTGAACACTGAAGCCTAGCTGATATTTAGTTTCGGGACGTTTTATTTTAACCTCAACAACAGGTGCACAGGGCACAACTGTAAATTTGACAACAGTTTGATTTTTTGTATTTTTTATATAAGTCTGGCAGGTGGAGAGTGGTAAGCCAACAAGGCTTAAACCATTTATGGCTATCAATTGATCACCGATATTCAATTGACCGCAACGTGCTGCTGCACCGGAGCTCATTAAATTAGCAATGACAACCGTTGGTAGCATGGAACCCCAACCACTTTCAACAATAACCACACCAAGTATTTCACCCTTTGCCTTGGGCACAACCACCTCTTTTTGTAATTCCTTTTTGGCAAAGATTTCTAATTCATCACCAAATATCTCCTGGCTATTGAGCACCTCTTGATAATCCATTTCCTTAACAAAACGATGATCCTCAATCCCATTCGCCTTAAGGAATTCCATATATGCCACCTGAAATGCTTGTCCAATCGATTGAGCTATAAACTGTGCCTCATCGCTCTCAAAGACATGGCATATCATTTTTGGTGTACGATTCGGTTTTGGCGCATCATCAATATCCTGTGGCACAAAGCGACGACGTGCCATTAATACTACCAAATCACCAATATCGGCTATATACGATATAGTACGCAGTGCATGATCCATCATTATTTCCTTTAAATCAGTATTCAATACCATTATTTTCTCTGTCGATATAAACAGATCCACCTCTGTGCTTGGCTGTACATCCCCATCGGGTGCCTACAAAATGGGCATATCAAAATCAACTATTAATATTGTATATTATATATATATATAATATATAATAGGTATATATAAACAATTTAATTAATTTTAAATAGCGCATGAACTACATACATAAATATATTTTTTTTTAGTTAGTTGTTAGCTTAGTATAAAGCTTCGCATAAGAACACAAAAATTTGTTTTTATCGATTTTATGCGCAAATCAGATTGAATGGGTTTTTATCATAAGTCTATCGATAACTACATTTATATGTACTTACCAAGGCCTAAACGTATGCAAAATTAGTTGTATATGTATGCATTTGTGTTAGTGTTTGTGTGTTAGTGTTTAGTTTGTTGGTATATATTTAAAAATTGGATTTGCAGATGGCAATACGTGGTTTCATTTAGCGATTTCATCATACATTCGTAACACACACAGATACAAATACGAATACAATTACGGAGCAGATCGAATCAGATCAAATCCGATTAAATTCGATCAGAGTAGAGCAGAGCAGAGCAGTTGAGATTAGAGCAGAGCAGAGCAGTTGTTCAGTTCAGTTGAGGTTGAGTTGAGGTTGAGTTGAGTTGAGTTGAGTTGATGTGGAGGTGTGTAGCAAATCATGGCAACAAATTGTGATGCATGAAAATAAAATATAATCGAAAAGAATTTTTAGATGAGTTTTTTAATTCGATTTTTAAGTTTATTTAATTAAAAAACAAATACGAATAAGAGTCTGAGTCTGAGTTTATAACAAATAAACTATTTAGAACTGGCTCTGGGATATGTTATAATGCAGGAAAAGGTTAATATATCCTATATGAAGGATTTGGATAAGGATTATTAAATAGATTATGTATATTTTAAAAATAAAAACAAAAAAAGAAAGAAAATAATTATAAATAGCTTAAAAATTTTGTTAATTAATGAAATTTGAAGTGTGTGCCAGAAGAATAGAGCTCAAAGTTCCAAAGGATTCAAATTGAATAGAAATTGAATTGTATTTTCTTCCATTGATCAACCAAAGAAAGTTTAACAAAATTGAAGTAAAGTGTTGTGTAATACAATGTTCAATTGTTGATTGATTGATTGATCATCCATTTATTCATTGATCAACCAAATAAAGTTTAAGAAAATTTAAGTTTATGTGTGGTATACAACAATGTGTAATTAATTGATTCAATTATAATTGAAACAGACTTGAATACTGAATTCGAATTGAATCAAAATTTAAATATACCTAAATCAGTAGTAAAAGAGATTTAATTAGATTTAAGTCCTAAAGGCATTTAATTGAAATATAGAAATTTAAATCGAATTAGAAACTAATTGATAGCCATAACATTCAATTGCTGCTTTGGGAAATAGGTAGAGGCAATTAATTGAATCAATATTGAACTATGTTAACATTACATGAAGGCATTGAATTATCATTTGGCATAATGAGAAATATGCCATTTCATACAAAAATCAATTAGCCAAAATGCAGCAATATTAAATGAATATTAGTTTGGGTTGAAATAGTTAAGCATACTTGAAATGAAAAGTTCTTCAACTAAATTGTATAGATAGTTGTTGCTGGTTTTGTTATCAATTTAATTGAATATGTATTCAATATTGAATACAATTGAATACAAAATATAAACTGAAAGCTAAGGGAAATATCTTCTGGCACATATGCATAAATGGACAGCAGGATATTAACTACAAATCATAGAATATACTTTAGCATTTATATATTGTATTAGCAAGGATACATATATGTATATATATACACATATATGTACTCTTTGACTAACGGTAAATATTGTGTTAATTATATAATGGTAAAAAAAGAAGAAGCAAAATGTTACCTTGATACGTGAAACGGCTTCCTCAGCCTGCATCATGCGTGTCGATTTTGTGGGTTGTCCCTCACAGACCAGCTGTGTGGAGCCCAAGTATTTGGCCCGAAATAGGACCCCTTCAATGAGCACTGCTCCACCTATGGTTGTTATTGTTATTGCCAGCGTTGTTGTTGTTGTTATGATTGTTGCCGTCAGCGTTGTTGGAGTTGAAGTTGATGTTGATGTTGTTAAGTTGATAGAACAGAGAAAATCGATTAGTTAATGCCCATGTGATATGGCCAATATCTAAGTGTACTTGTATATAAATTGTTTGTATGTATGTGTGTGTGTGTGTGTGTGTGTGTGTGTGTGTGTGTATGTGTATGTCTGTATATGTATGTGTGTGTCTGTTAAATGTTTGCTAAGTTGAGGTGTACTATAAACCATATATGATTAGATATATTGTATTAGGCACAGCACACCTTTCACTTGCATTTATTTTGTTTGTGGGTGCGTGTGTGTGTGCGAGTGAGTATTTGATTGTGTGCTTGTATATGTTGTTTGGAACTTAGTTTCTATTACAAATTGGAATTGTATCTTACAAAGTATTTGTACACACACACAGACACAGTAAAATGAACGAACGAACGAGAACGAAGGAACGAGAACGAACGATGCATGCAAAAAACGCAAATTCGGCAATAAAATATGCGAAAGAATATAGAAAAATACAAAAAATATATAGATATACATAAATATTAAGATTTAGATACAATTAATACAATTAGCAAAAATTTTCTAGTGTTTTTTTTAGTTCTTTTCTGTCTATTTTTCTTCAAAAAAAAAAATCAATTTATATGTACTATGTATAAATATAACAATAATAATTGCCCTGTGTGAGATATATTGAAAACAATATATATATATATATATATATATATATATATATATATATATATATATATATATATATATCTACTAATAGCTATATATACTTGCAAATTGCATTATATGGCAGTTATATATTAATAATTTCAATATAAATAAATTGCTAAAAATAAAAACTCAATTTTACCACTCGATTCTTGCATGCAAGAAAGGCCGAATTTTATGCTATTTTCAATTGCTTTCTATATAAATTTTAAAAACATTAAATGCTAGAATCTATAGAGTACATAAATTGGAATCAATAAAGGTATTTATAGAGTATATATAGAGTATATATATATTGAACTTGGCTACTCTCCCCGCAAATTCATTCAATTCAAGAGTTTTCTCTAACTGTTTGACATAGTTTTAACTTAACAAACCCCCTCCACAGACCTCTCTAAAATTTGTTTACTCAAATGCAATGGCAAAACTTACAATGTACAAGAAAATGTTGAATGTATCAAGTTGTAAAAGTTATTGACAGCATAAAAGTTTATACTGCTGCAAGAAATAAGTTCTGAAACTATTGCATATGTGCAAGAATCGAGTCTTTACTTTAATTATAATTAAAACTTTTGTTTGCTATAACAGCTACTCACAATTTCTGTGTATATATATGTATTTATATATAATTTTATATAAAAATAAAATGTTTTACTATAATTATAAAGAGGAATTGAACAGACAGTGCCAAATTTGCTGCTTAGCTAGTTAATAGGATATATTATAAAATAAATATTTGGTAAGGATACACAAAATGCAAGTATATATAATCAATGGCAGGCCAATGCATGATATTCTATATAAAAGTTACTATATATATATATATAGATATATATATATGTTATATAGGGTTTATTGAAGACGTTGCTGTTGCTTACTTTGTGGTTGACCCAAATAAGTATGCTACACATTTGAAGCTAACACAAAACAACAGCCACACAAAGAGCAACAGCTACGACAATAACAACAAATTACAAATTACAATACACTTAATATATAGATATATGTGATTATATATATACATATATACATATATATATATATATATATATATATATATATATATATATATATATATATATATATATATATATATATATATATATATATATACAAGCTATACAAGTATTGACACTAAAATTGTAATAATATAACGAAGGATAAACCCAAAGCATTTACCTTCTTTGCTCTTACTCTTTTTGACTTTTTTCTCGCCGCTATTGCTGTTGCTGCCAGCACCGCTACCGCTGCTATTATTGCTGCCAACAACAGCATTGTTATTGCTAGTATTGTTGGTATTATTTGTAATATTGTTGCTGCCATTGTTGGTAACTGTATTACCACCGCCACCATTACCAACATTTCCCACACCACTACCACCACCACCGCTGCCACCACCATTAAGGCTACCATTTTCCATATCCAATTTGGTAACACCAGGCACAGATCTCTCAGAGCCATTGCCACCGCCACCACCAATATTATTGGGACTCCCAAGAGTTGGCAATTGGGATGAGACCACAGCAGAGGCAACCACATCGGCAGCTGTTGCCGCTGAAATGCCGCAAATATCGTGACTAATATTTGAAACGCCTTTTGTTGGTGACTTATCGCTGCGATCCGAGGAACTGCGTGAATTGCTACGTTGCATATTGCCAACGCCAACACCAACATTATTGCCGCCAACACTGCTAACCAGATCGAGCAGCTTACCAGCACCAGAACCACTAAGACTGGCCGAACTCTTAGGTGGTATTGGTGGTGGCAATTCAGGTGTAGAGCTGAGCAATGCATTGTAGCCATTGCGTGTCTTGGTGCTGGGCAACTGTTGCTGCTTGGGTGATATTTTGGATAGCAGTGAGCGTGGTTTCCGTTCCCAGCTTTTGTTCTCATCATAATATCCCTGATCATCCAATCGCTGGTGTCCTAACAGACGATCTGTCTCTAAATCTGTATCCACATCCTCCTCATCAGCGCTGTGGTTCTTGGAGTGGTTATCTGAGCTTGATCCTAACAATGATTTACCAGCTCCACCATCCAAATGTCGTGACAGCCACACGGGCGAATTCATCACAGGCGAGGGTGAGCGTTGCGTTGGCTGCATATTGCTGCGTTCTGGTATGGGCGGTGGTACTGGGCAACCCACGCCCATGCCGCTACCAATCCCATTACTGCTGCAGTTGCTGCCAGCGCTGCGTGGCTTTGTTACACCAACACCAACGCAGGATGTAGGCGAGCTGCGTTGCAGCGTTGAACTGATAGCTGCATTCAATGGCATATGCTTGCTACCCTGTCCGGCACCCTGTAGTAGATCCACATCGTTGCTGCAATTGGGTTTGCGATGTGGCGCTGGCGCTGGCGGTGGTGGTGTCATTTGCACCATATCCGGACGGTGGAAAACGCCTAATAAATCAATTAAATGTAATTAAATATAATATAATTTATTTAATTAATAATTAATATTTAAATTATAAAAATAAACTATTAAATATTTAAATAAAAGTTGCATTCATTTTTATATCATCTTTTTTATCCTTTCTTAATACTTCACATCAAATCGTAAGTCTACTCATTATCTTCTGACTTCATTTCCGATTTAATTGAACTTGATTTTCTTATCTTCTCTCTTTATATGCCCTTTTTATCCTCCTTACATCTAACCCTTTCCCAACGCTTTAACTTTATTTTTGTTCCTTTCTCACATTCCCTTTTATTTTTTACTTTTTTGTTATGTTTCACATATCTGGCTTCTTCCCTATTATAATACTTCTTTTAAATTGCGTCTCGCTTTATCTTCTCTTTCATTTTTCTATGACATCTTTTCTACGTTTATCTTTTATAGATATTCCTGACTCATACCTCATTTTTTCTTTACTTATCTCCTCGTCTTACTACTAGTAATTTTCTTCTCATTACTTTTTACATTTTTCCCTTTCTCTTATAGGATTTCTCTGTCATTACTTTTCGCACAATTTTCTAAAAATTCTTCTTAGTTTTCCTACTTCTTGTTCTCAGTTATTTTCTCATTAGTTTTAGACATAATTTGTGTTCTCTGCTTACCCCTTTCCTTTTGATATTCCTCTGCAGAATTTAACATATTTTTAAATCTTTCTATTTTTCTGCTTCTTTAGCTTTAAAGTACACACTTTTTATATGTTTTCCTTGATTTTGTTTAGATTTGTTCAATTTTTCTATTTTCTGTCAAATTTCATTTCAACTTGTCATTTGTTTTTCTCTTGCTTCTTCTACATTATTCTATATCATCTTTCAACTAATTCTATGTTTTCTTTCTATTCATTTTTTGTTTTTTTTTTTTAACAGTATCTTTACTTACTGATAGAATAGAGCGAATCGAGCTCTGGATCTATATTCTTGAACACTTTGCTGTTGCTGTTGCTGCTAGGACTTTGGCCGAGCAACTCGCGTTGTTGTGGCAGCTGTGGCAATTGCTGCTGCAGTTGTAGTTGTTGCTGCTGTGATTGTTGCTTAGGTAATCCATTGCTGGGACTAGTATGTCCCAACTGATGACCAATACCATTGCTATCCGTAGTGGAGGCAGTCAGATTGTGCATGCTATTTAGGCTGTTGTTGGTCGAGATGCGTTTCATGTCCATTAACATGGAGATGCCACCGCTGCCGCCAATGCTGGTACTGGCACTGAGATTACCTTGACTCTGACCCTGTAATTGTCCCAGTCCTTGTCCCTGATTATGAGCTGCCTGTGCCAGTTGCTGCAGGTTCTTATTGTTGTTGTTATTCTCGGTGTCGCTGGTATGTCCAGAGGAGAGACCATCCTCTAAAACAGGCATGGCCGAGGCATAGTACTTAGCATAGTTAGAACATGAGGTTGAAACACCACCATTCATCTCACCCGAGAGGCCTACAAATATAAATAAATATATAGATATAAAGATATACATATATATATATATATATATATAAATATATATAGAACAGTTTTAAAAATATATCACTCACTGTCCAGATCGCCGCAGTTGGAATCATAGTCGGTGGTTTCGGGTGAATAACGATAGTTGTGACCACCCGTTAGGCCGCCACCCACACTCTGGCCAACACTTTGTCCCAGTCCACTGCCACTGCCGGTGCTCAGCAGTTGGTTATGATTGAGTCCATCCTGTTCACCATCTCGCTCACCACTGCTGCGGCTGGCCGAATCCAGGAAGAAGTCAAAATCACGCATTAACGGACTGCCACTATAATGTCGTGGCAGTTGTGCCTGTCGTGATTGCAGTTGTGTTTGCAGCTGTAGCTGTTGTGACTGCAACTGTTGCTGTTGTTGTGCCTGTGTTTGTGTATAAGCGCCATATACATGACGTTCTGCTGTTGCTGTCTGTTGTTGTTGTTGTTGCTGTAGTTGTTGTTGTTGTTGTTGTTGTAACTGTTGTTGCTGTTGTTGCTGTTGCTGTTGCTGCTGCTGCTGCTGCTGGCGATATTCCTGTTCAATTGGTTCATCATCATCATCAACATCATCATTGTCCTCATCTTCATCCTCCTCTTCCTCATCCAAATCCTCATCATCACGTTCAAAATTACTATGAAACTCGTACTGTATATCCTGTAAAGTATAACAAACAAACACACACACACATATATATATATATATATATATATAACAATATTAGAAAGCCAAAGGATATTCACTATTAATTTCGGTCTTTTAAATATTTTACTGTGATTTATCATAGGGAGAATTTTAACGGAAAACTCTCACTACTTTTTTTTTAAATTATATACTTTTACCTCTGGTCATGCTCTAAAGCAGACAGACATACATACACATATACTTTTATACTTACAATACTATCAACATCGCTGCCGTTCTCCATAATGGGCTGCTCATCGTTCGAGGGGCACTTGAAGAACTCCTCGAGCACTTTACGCGTTTCGGAAAACTCATAGAGGTAATCAAAGGTCGAGGATTTTGTGTGTAGACTCAATGGAGCTGTTGGATTGGAGCCTAGGCCAATACCACCTGTTAATGAGTTGCTAGAAATTGCTGCATTTCCATTGCCTGATGTTGCTGTTGCATTTGGTTTTATTATTGCTGCTGCTGCTGCTGCTGTTGCTGCGGTTGCTGGTGCAGATACAACTGCTCCTAATGATACACCAGCTCCTGCTCCACATGTTGTTGTATTTGTTATTGTTGCCGTTTCCGTTGCTGTTGCTGCCATGGGCGGTGGTGTTACAGCTGTACAGCTAGTCAATTCATTGGGCGTGGCAGTTATTAAAGCCTCCGGCGTGGTCAGATCAGATATGGTACCAATTTCGGATACATCATTGCTTGTATCTTCGGCATTGTTGTCGCTGCACGTTTGCTTATTGTTGTTGTTATTGTTGTTGTTGTTGTTATTATTATTGTTATTATTGCTATGGTTACTGCTGTTATTGTAATGCTGCTGCAGCTGATTATGTTGCTGTGGCGGTGAGCTGCTGCATAATTCACGAGGTGGCGTTATAATGCGCTTTTAATATATAAAAAAAAATAATTTCATCAATTATTTAAATGGATACACTCAGAGATATATAACCCTATATATATATATATATATATACCTGTGGAAATCCGGGTCGTACAGGATACACTTGTGGCTGTTGCGGTGGCTGGCACTGTGCAAGTGCGGCAAGTGCGGCACGTGCCGCAGTCTTTTGCAATGCTGTTGCTGCAGCTGTATTGCAACTTATTGGCTGCACAGCGGCCATTGGTGGCGCTGCATTAGCTGTTGCTGCTGCTGCTGTTACTGCCGTTGCTGCTGTGACAACTGGTGGTTCACTTTCGTCCGCTATATTGTTGCTAGCAGCAACACCAATGCGTCTAGGTGAGCCTTCATATTCTTTAAGAATCCAAAGAAAAAAACAAACAAATTGCAATTAGCTTTATAATATTCCATTTGGATAAGTTTCCATCTGTTGGTATAACAGCTTTACCTATAATACCATGTCGCGACTCCACGGCCAGCGTGTAGTTGCGTTCCAGCTGCCAGGCATCCAGTTTATGCTCCCGATAAACGGCGCCATCATCCAGTAGGCGGCGTGTGTGCGGCTCCAGCATCAGATGCGCACGGGTCTGACCTTGCACTTGGCTTAAACTTTGACCTGTGAGCTGTGAGATATCGTTAAGCTGCTGCTGTTGCTGCTGCTGTTGCTGTTGCTGTTGCTGTTTGCTGACGCATATGTTCTCCTCGGAGCCCAAGGCATTTGTCTCTGTGGTAACGCGCAGATCTAAAACAAAGCACAAAAGGACAATTAAATAATTAATTTAATGCTTTTTTTATTCTCTTATCTTCTCTTTTCATTTCTACCTTCTACTTTCTTTTGACCAATTTTAACCCATGTTGTTGTTGCTGTTGCTGTTGCTGTTGCTGTTACCCCTTTTATGGCGCATTCATGTTTTTGCAGTGCAATTCATTACGCATGATTTGCAATTCAATTAGCCAACTCATGGTTATGGCCATATCTATATACACATGTACATGCATATGGCCAAAGGCAACGCTTTGCACTTCATACACTCTACCACAGACAATGCTAAAAGCTCCTCATGCAACAACAGCAACAACAACCAATTGCACTTGACACTTACATGTTGTTGCATACAAACATAAAATTTCAACTAAATTTGCCTTTGTTTGGCAAGTTGGAACATCTTTTGGCTCAAAGCATACAATGCATACAAGTAAACAAGTCTTTCACACACACACACACACACACACACACACACACACACACACACACACACACGCACTAATAGAATGTAGTGTGCTTCCATATTTTTTTGCTAATTGCATTTAATTTTTATGAAGTGCAAAAGTAAACTAAAATTTGAAAGGAGCTTAAAAGCTCAAAAGCTGCTCCTTTTCTGATCTCAAACATAATTATATCAAATGAAATTCCTCTAATTAACAGTTACTATTAACAAGTGATGTTTTCTTTAGACACACAAACCTTTACATAGTAGAACAAGCTCATAAATTCTATATTCAATTAATTTAAAAGCTTTCGTTTTATTTTGCAGACGTTAGCTTATTAAATAAAACTTATCTAAAACTTCCAAGCTGCTAATAATAAAGCATTAAGCTGCTTATAATCTAAAAGCTGTTGCTATTTAAAGCTTTTTAAAGGCCCAAAGCTGTTGGTTTTCATATCAAGATTAATCTATTATTGTACTTAAAGCATTTAGCTTCTCATTTTTATGCGCATTACGTCCTTAAAGCTCTCTAGCAGTTGGTAT
This sequence comes from Zygothrica quintamaculata, assembly GCA_037044455.1. Taxonomy (NCBI): domain Eukaryota; kingdom Metazoa; phylum Arthropoda; class Insecta; order Diptera; family Drosophilidae; genus Zygothrica; species Zygothrica quintamaculata. The sequence continues at coordinate 342,925 of JBAMBS010002607.1, read as the reverse complement.
TTATTAAATTCTCATAAAAGCTTTCAATATACTTTTGTTCAAAGCTTCTTTTTTTTGAATGACCTTGTCTTAGATTAAGGTTTTTCCATTATGAACTTCTAATTAATAACTTTACAAACGATCTTAATTAACCATAAGCTTTGTGAGCTTAGTTGACTTTTATGAAAATTAATAATTTCCTTAAGGGTAAATATATAATTTTATATCTGTCAAAATTTTATAATGGAATTTCGATCAAAACCTCATGAAAAGCTTTTGCTATTAGCAAATTGAATAAGCTAAAAACTGCTTTCTAATGGATCAATAAATTTACTTCATTTTTTCATATAACTCATTATCTTATTAAACACTTCCCACACTAAAAGTTGAAAGCTCATTAATCTAACTTAATTGTAGTTAGATAGTTTTTTTTTCAGTGTACTTACGCTGCCAACTCTCAGCCGCATCATGAGCTCCATAGCCACCAATAGATGACTCATTGGCGCTTCCATTGATCAAGCGATGCTCTCGATCCTCGCCATTACCATGTCGTTTGCGTTGCTGTTGCTGTTGCTGCGACGTGGTCAGGTGACTCAGGTGGTTCTCACGTGCCGTATGGGCATCTTGCATTTGTATATACTGTTGCTGCTCCAGCAACAATTGCTCTCGATCTCTTTCTCGTTCTCGCTTTTGATCTCTCTCCCTTTCACGTTCACGCTCCTCACGCAGTCGCTGTTTACGTTGCTCACGTGGCTCCCAGTCAGCAGCATGTTGATCCAATGATGATTTACTGCCATATAGATAATGGCTAGCCAGTGGTGTTAGACCCTCGGCACAGGGATTGTTGCTTGTAGCATTTCCAGCAGCAGAACCAATCGCACCACCAGCAACAACTGGAAAGTTGCGATTCACTGGACTCCGACCCACACGCAACATATGTGTTGCAGCCTGATGTGCGCCCTGTCCGCGCTGATTCATGCCATACAATTGAGGCACCAACTGTTCTCGCTGCTGATGATAGGCGCGTCTCGCTGAGGCATGCAAATGTTGTTGCTCCTGTTGCTGTTGCAGCTGTTGCTGTTCCTGTTGTTGTTGTTGCTGCTGTTGTTGCTGTTGCTGTTGCTGTTGCTGTTGCTCCTCAACATACTCTGTGGGTGAATGGAGCAATGTGCTGGCACGTGGTGTCGCCGACTCCCAATAGTTTTCCTTAATAAAAGGATTCTGACTGTTATTGCTGCTGCCGCTGTTGCCATTGTGTAGGCCATGATGTTGTTGATATTGCTGCTGCTGTTGCTGATGTTGCAGCTGTCTACCCGCTGATATGGGATTGTTACGTTTACGTGGCATATCCGTATAGCTGTGACCACGCCTACTGCTCTCGCTGGTATGATAATAGAATGATGCCGGATAGGCCGATTGAGGTACAGCCTCGTCGTTGAGCTCCTGTAGCTCCTGTAAGTCGTCACTGTCAGCCAATACAATGGCCTCTATATCGTTATCAATATCTGTTGTAAGAGCACCTCTATTGCTATGCGGTGGCGTTGGTGGTGTTGGTGGTGTCAGTGGTGCGCACAAAAATGGATTTGTCGATATGCGCGGTGTGACTGAAGACAGAGATTCCGATGAATGTGATGAGGCCGAATGTGGCGGCGGTGATTGTGTTATAATGTTAACACTTTTATAATAGCTGGGCGTGCTAATGGGCGTGGCAATGGGTGAGCTGTTGCCAGTTGAATCTGATGCAATGGCTGCTGCTGCTGCTGCTGCTGTTGTTGCTGTGTAGCTGTTACTATTGAGATTCACATCGGCAATTGAGTCATGCTGCTGTCTACCAATGTTGCTGCTGTTATGTTGTTGTTGTTGCTGTTGCAGCTGCTGTTGTTGCTGCTGCTGCTGCTGCTGCTGTTTGGGCCTACACTTGGGAAAGAGCAGATTTATCTGATCGTTGAGCGGTGGCGAAGGCGATAGCAGCGCTTGAGATAAATTTAGAGTTTGTTGCTGCTGCTGCTGTTGCTGCGTTTGTTGCTGATAGCCAATGTTACTATTTAATGTATTGCTGCTATTGTCACAATCATTATCTAATCCATTGAGTGCATAGAAATTACGTTGCTGTGCGGCTGCTGCTGCTGCTACTGCAGCTGATGCTGCTGCTGTTGCTGCTGCTGCTGCTGCTGCTGTTGCTGCTGCTGTTGTAGTTGTTGTTGTTGTACCAGATGATTGCAAACGTTGATAATTATTGCTATTATTACTTGGTTGCAACTGATGTTGCTGTTGTTGCAGCTGTTGTTGCTGTTGTTGTTGCTGCTGTTGCTGCTGTTGCTGCTGTTGATGATGATGATGCTGATGATGATTATTGCTACTAGTTGTTTGTCCAGCAGCCAATGTTGTCAATGTTGTGCTGACCATTATTGTTGCCAATAAACTGCAAAGTAAAAGAGGGAATAAAATATAAGAAATAAACATCAATTGACAGCATGAATTGCTTGTTGAGTTCAACATCCTTTAGGATATTCATTTAAAAGGATATATGAAAAAAATATGTTAAGTGTGTACATGTATATGTGTTGGAGTTTGTGTGTGTGTTTACACGCTTCACGTCCTGCTGCCAGTTGTTTTAATAAATGCAGGCAAAATGTCAACCTTTGTCATGTCCAAGCACCAACAGGGCGTGACAGTAACGAGTTCTGTCGCGACTGTTCTCACTTTTCTCACTGTTCCCACTGCTCTTCTTTTTGCTGTTGCTGTTTCTCTTGTTGCTGTAGATTGTTTGGTTTGGGGCATATCAAGGCATCAGGGTATACACAACCCATAACCCACAACCCACATATATATTGTATATTGGCTGCCGTGACAAGGAATGGCAGCTGGAAGACTGCCTTTAATTTAATTGTCGCCATTTTTTTTTTGTGCAGCAATATAAAAAAAAAACAGCAACAACAAAAAATTTATAATAAAATTCCATTAAAAGGACGCCCACAAAAACAACACCAAATGCTAAATAAATGAAGCCAATCAATGTCATTCCTGCTCATTGGCCAATTCCAATTACCAAAAAATTATCAAATTACCAATTATCGAGTGTTGATTGAAGGTTGAAGTTGACGACCAACGGGTTAAACTTAACTGTTAACACTAAAAAGCTGAGAGTTAATATATAAAGAGTACATTATTCGAACAATACAGTTACTGCTTGACTTTCTATAGCTCAAAGGAGCAACTTTACTTAGGTTTCATGAGCTTATTTTCACTTTCTATAATAGTTACCACAACGGTGACTGATATGTGTTAGCGGAGTTAACATTCTTGAAATGTCTATAGGCAAGTTCTGTTTTAAGCATGTGGATACTATGTAAGAGTAAGAAGAATACATGTGAATGCTATGTATAAGAATTCTAGATCGTTATATAACGAAGGTGGATTGCATTTAACAAGTCAGTCTACATTAACCCTTTATAGCGCAGTGTTGCAGATCTGCAACATACCGTTTAGAAGCCATTATCTTCCAGTGTGTAATGGAAAATTTAAAAAGAAATTTATTGCTGTTTAGAAATAATCATTTTATTAAAAAAAAATGCTGGTCACTCTTAATTATGCCAAAGAGCCCAAAAATATTTATATTTCCTGTGACTTTTGTAAATTCTACAAATTTGATTGTCAATTGTTTAATTGAATCTTTTGGAAATTATTAACAGGTATATTCTATTTTTTATATTTTGTCGAATTTTGGTAATTGGTTTATGAAAACCCGAGAAAATTAGCAATTTAGCTGTGTTGCATACACAGTTTTTCTTGAAAAAAAAAAAAAAACAATAGTAAAGCCAAAATTCAAAAAATAAATAAGAGAAATTGCATTTTTTATTTTCAATTTTACAATTAAAAGAAAAAATTTAAAACTCGAAGTTGTTGCGCTTTGAAGGGTTAATAATATGAAATATGTGGCATAATGCAGACACGCAAAGTGAATAGTTAAATCGTAAAGTAAACATGTGGAAGTTATGTGGAAAGCGTATAGAATACATGTGGAAGCTATATGAAAGACAAATAATATACATGTTTAGTAATTGTGGGAATTAAGTAGTTGTTGGTTGATATAGTATATATATATATAAATATATTATATATATATATATATATATATATAATATATAGTATATGATTTGTTGCACAAAAAGGATAATGTGGAAGCCTTCATAAAAACAGATAATGAAAGCACCTAAGTTGCAAGTTAATTAGCAGCAGCAATTAAAAAGCTTTAAATGTCTATAAAAACTATATGTTATTACAATTCTATATACTTGAAGTGCTTTTTTATGAGCCTTAAATAATTGCAGAGATTTAAAATCACATGAGGATTATATGTCGCAAGGCATGTGGAATGTATTACAGAAAAGGAATTCAATTCATTTCATTTGTTGTAGTTAAGGAATGTTGTTTGCCATATAAGTATACGAGGGTTGTATGATAAGTATACATGTTTGCCTACTGCTGGCGCCACTGACGCAACATAACTCATGACATCATCATGTAGCATCACCATGGCAACAATGATTGCGACAAATTTCAGACATTTTAAGACAATTTCAACAACTATTTTTGCTTTGGCAGCTATAAAGTTGCCAATTGCAAATGGAAGTCATGTGGAATTCATGTGGATATCATGTAAAAGTTATTTTTTATGATAGAATTTAAAGTGAAATATTTAATATAAAAAGTAATATTTATAAAAGTGGATGGTAATTTGGTCTCTTAAAAGATATCTGTTGAAGATTAAAAGCAAATAAAGAGAAAGTTAAATGCAAAGAAAAACTTGTGGAAGATAATTGGTAAATCAATTAAAAACTGTATATGATAGGTTGAAGAGATTATGGAAATCAAATAAAAGAAGGTAAAAGAAGATATGTGAAAGTTATGAAAAACATGTGAGAAAAAATTGGAAAACTTATGGAAATTTGGTTATGCAACTCTTAACGTAATTGAAGACAAGAAAATCCCAGGTAAAACTCAGATAAAAAGTGTCTAAAAACCAAGTGAAGAAAAGCAGACAAAAATATAAAGAACACAAATATAAGTAATATATAAGGAATGTGGAATTATGTGAAAGAAAAATGATATGAAAAGCAGCTATACAATATGTGGAAGATAGGTTTAAGCAACTTAAAGCATATGTGGAAGGCAAGTGAATCCCCATTGTATTCCAAGTGGAAGGCAAATTTAAATCATGTTGTCATACGCGGGCTTTAATTACGATTTGAATAAACAAAAGGGAATGTGGGTATATATATATATGCATGTGTGTGTGTGTGTGTGGTTAATATCAAGGATACAAATCCAAATTGTGCGTATGGAGATAATTCTGTATGAATGAATAGAATGAATAGGGGTAAAGGAGTATTAACTAGCGGTTCAAGGGCTTATTTGTACAAATCAATTTGAGGTAATTAGTTGTCAGAGCAACAATAGGCTTAAGTCTGACAACCGCAAATATGTATGTGCATAGATGTGTGTGTATGTAAACACATATATATATATATATGGGTTAAGTTTCTGTTGAAAATCAATCTATAGAAAACAATATGCCAGTTAATATGCAAACATATGTACATAAATAAATGTGTATGTGTGTGTGTGTGTGTGTGTGTATAATATTAGACTTCTATGGCTTTAAAAGCTTAAAGGCTTAGACCAAAATCTAATGTAAAAGCATATATCCTTTGAAGGAGCAAACCGAAATAACCGAAAGCCATGTCCCTAGCGTTATGTTAATGCAGGCAGCTTGTAGTGTTTGTGCCTGGGGCTTAAAATATTTTGCCAACAATCAAACTAAAAATTTCGAGAAGGATTAACAAAAAAGAAAAAAAAATAAATAAAAACCAAAAAAAAGAAAAATACAAAAACAAGAGAAATGACAAAAAAAATATAGTATATACGTATGAAAGAGAAAGAGGTGAAAACTGAAACGTTGCCAGAAGGCAACATTGGGCTAACCGGTTGAGATATGTGAACTGGTTACTACTAAGCCTTAACGTCGTTGTTGTTGTTGTTGTTGATGTCCTTGTTGTTGCCTTTGTTATTGTTGTTGTTGTCGTTGTTGTTGTGTATGTCTCGCAACGCTTTGTGCACTCATATGGAAAATATGTTTTCGTTTCTGGAATGCCACATAACAGTAGAAACGTAAGTAGAAGTAGATATAGGATGGTGGTCGGGTAGAGTAGGGGGAGGGAGGGGGCGGGGGTAGGGCGTATAGAAGTGAGTGTTCGTGTGCGGTATACGCTTCGTTGGGCATTAGGACAAGCTTGAAAGTGAGCAAAAGCGTGATGGGATGGGGGAGGGGGATGAATGGTGAGCATGGTTTGGTTAGGAATTGCCGAAAATCTACACAAGAGCTAACAAGGTATAACATCAAGGACATAACAAACGGAATGGGTTAAGAACATTTTGTTAACGGCAACGACACGAAACATGGCCAAGTCGGAATTTAGGATACAGGATTCAGCATACAGGATACAAAATTCTGGATCTGGAACTGATGCTGATGCTGATGCTGCTGCTGTAACTGTAGCTTTAGCTGTAGTTGATGCTGTGTAAACATTTTCATTGCTTGACATTTATGCATTTCCCTTGCTGGTCTGTATATGTTATGCGCTGATGTATTATCCTTGAACCTCTCTGACAGTTTAACCAGCCTCTAACATTTCACTATACATATATATATATATATGTATATATATAAAAGTATAACTGTAAGCCATCTATCTGCCACTCTACTCATCTTCACATCTTCACATCTTCACCTAAAATTGCTTCAGTTGTCGCTTTGCTTTTATATCAATCTGTCGCTTCGAATCCGTTTCAGCTCCTTGGCTGTTGCTTGTCTCTCATCGTACAGGATATGCCTGTTGCCATTTTGTCAGCAGCATTTTTGTTTTTTGTTTTTTTTTTTGCCTGTCACTGTCCTCTATTCGTATTCTATCGTATGTCGTATGTTGTTGGCTTGTGTTTGGCTTTTTTATTTTTGTATTTCTCTTTATTTTTTTAAATTTTTTTTGTATCGTCCTTGCTTCTGTCTAACATAAGCAGCCTCTGACAGACAGAGAGTGAAAGGATTGCCAGCTTGATGTGCCGTATCAACTGTGTTCCTCATATCCTTCTATATTCAAGTGGAAGTCTTGATTCCATTTCTAGCTTATATTCAACTCAACTCAACTCAACTGAACAACAGGAGTAGCAGAGGCAACAGGATCAGAATATAATCGCATGGTTTTTAATCGACAAAACATTTTATCCAATCAACAAAATAAAAAGAAAATAAATAAGTGCGATTCTCATAAATTCCACTAAGTTAACGACACAGGATACACACACACGAATACACACGTTCACAAAATCATACACCAACGCATTTACATGTATAGGAAAATGACTTACAATCTTACAATGGCAGAGACAGAGACAGAGACAGTAACAGAGGCATCCACATGCCCCATAACTGCATAATTAAGTTATAATTTCAACACGAGGCTGCTGGCTACAGTTTTGCATGCTGCACGTGGGCGGCCAATGGGCGTGTCCTTGGAGTTTTATTAACTTAATGCCTGTTTAAGCGACGCATTGTGAAGCACTTTAAATATTTAACATTCATTTCACTTAATGCCACTTAAATGCATCATTCGAAAAATATACACACAGCCAATTGCAGCCATAATGAATCCCAAATACCCTTTCCCTTTCTAATATAGATTTAAAACTTGTTAAACTAATTTATTTTTTAATTTTTTTTTAAATTTTATTGATTTTATTTTATTTTATAAATTAACTTTATTTAATTAATTTATTTAATTTTTTTATTATATTTTATTTCTATATTTATTTATTTTTAAAATTTTTTTTATTTGTTTTATTTATTATATTTATTTTATTTATTTTAGAAATTTAATTTATTTAATTTA